>CAXIWW010000241.1:5000-17500 GCA_964036315.1 Acanthosepion esculentum
ATATATAAAATTAAAGAAAACCAAACCGTTTGTAGAACCAACGGACAACTAGCCAAAAAACCTAAATACCCTTAATCCAGATAAAACGACAAGAATGGACAGTAATCCGCGTAGGTGAAACCTATGTAGGTTTGCCTGGCTCTTTAGGTTCATAGTTAGATTTGCTCTACTCAGTGTATTGAGCACTTTGCGTAGTTACTTTTGTTTTACTCGTGTTGGAGGTTTTTTTCTTTGGTCTCTGAGCTTGGATTCTGGACGATTGTTTTTGCCTGAAGTACATGTTCTTCGTTCTTTCTTTTTTTATTCCTTATTTTTCCTTTGGTATTGCCTTGTTCATTTACATTTAGATTATGTCCATATCTATCTCCGTGTTTACACACACACACACATATTAGTCTAGACCAATGTTGAAAAAAAAAACGAATTAGATCCTGTGAATTCTGCAAGATCATTAACCAAATCATGAAGAAAAGGTAAAGCGGCTGTACTCACAATTATAAATGGCCCCGAGGTCATATATTTCTCTACCGATAAGGCGAACCTCTTCGCCTCCATCTTTGTCATCTAACGTTGAGTTAGGGGAATTCTCTCCCCAAGTTCAAACGTCTCACTGAGTACAATCCCAGTAATATTACCATCACAGCATGTGAGGTCTCTAGACTTATTAAAGGCCTTGACCCTAGGAAAGCCATACGTCCAGGCAAAATTCCAGTGGTTGTCCTTAAGAAATTATCCCCAATCCTAGCAAAGTTATTCAACTGCAGGTCATAATCAATAAGAAGGTCGTCGAGAACCTAGAAAAGAATACTCTTCGGCGGCGAGCAGTATGGGTTTTCCGTCGGCTCGATCCACTTCTGACGTCCTAACTACCTTCACTCACACAATCAGTGAGGCTCTTGAGGACAAACACGCCCCGAGGACCATAGCACTACATATGTCAAAAGCCTTCAACAAGGTGTACCACGAAAGCTTACTACACAAGCTCTCCAGTTATTAAATCACTGGAAGGGTCTTCAGGATCATAAAATCCTTCCTAACATTGATAACTAACTTCAGGAAATGGCCAGTTCCCCGAAACCCTAGAGGTCAACGCAGTCGTCTCCCAGGTCTCACTCCTCAGACCAACCCTCTTTTTGATCTACATAAATGATCTGCCTAAGAATATACTGAGATCATTTGCCTAAGAATATACTCAGATCATTTGTAATCATCTATGCCGATGATACGACTATATACAGGTGCACGACTCGATGGTTAAAGTTTAGCGACTGAACTCTCTTCCGGTCTTGCACAAACTACCCAATGGAGTAAAAACTGACTGGTTACATTCAATGCCTCGAAGACCAAGCTAGTTACGTTCCATCATCGCCGTTCTGACCCCGAACTACCACCAATCTGGATGAACGGAGATCCTCTCGGGGAAGCACCATGCTTTGAAAGACTGTTGGGCCTCAAACTCACACCTGACCTCAGCTGGAATTCGTACATACTACCCATTGCTATGGATGCAGGTAAAATGGTCAGCTCTCTGTACCGCCTCAGTATCCTCTACTTATACAAGAGCCAGATCAGGCCAAAAGAGTATTATTGTCATATTTGGGCGGGAGCTGCTCAGACCTCATTCTGCAGATTTTAGTTCAAAAGCGTCTTAAAGCCCTTGTGGATGACGAACTATTTTTCACCCTTCAATCTCTCTCCCATAGGCAGGTTGTGACATGCCTCTCACTGCTTTACCGCTACTTCCACGGAAAGTTCTCGGAGGAAATACATTCCCTGGTCCTGCCGAAACCACCCCCACCAAGGGGCTATACAACATTTGTAGATTGTAAGAATTTCTTTTGAGATAATAATGATTTACTGATATGTCCTACTAATTAACCTAGGAAGAATAGGTGGACTAATACCTTTCCCAAAATTATTTGCGTCTAAGTGAATATAACGGACCAGTCTGGAATTTCTAATTCCGAGCCGTTATCCATTACACTACTCGCACATCCAAGTTTACAGCACCTGGCATCCCCAAGCGGCCAGGCTCGACGTTGCTTAACTTCGATTATGGCCTTAAACATCTAGACATCAATTTAAATATCTGGAAACATAGGACGGAAAATGAGACGCTAAAATCGCTAAATTTAATGATTCTTACTGAAATAGCGAAAAGATGCCTTTCAAAGCTAAGCAAAGTATTATGAATCAGATTACTGGATTGATACGTAATATCAGTTCTATATGGTAGTGAATGCTAGACAGTTTCCTCTCAGATGAAGAAAAGTCCTTAAGCAACAAAAATGTGGTTCTACAGAAGGATGTTGAGAATATCATGAACCTAAAATGTAAGTAACGACGAAGTCTTAGAGGAAATGAAAACAAAAACGATACTTATACTTAACATCAGAAAGAGACTCAAAAATTCTAGGGCACATAGTGAGGAAAGAGTGCTTGGAAAATTTGATAATCACGGGACAGACTGAAGGCAAAGGAGATAGAGGAAAACAATGCATAAGCTACTTAGCGAGCTTGAGTAAATAAATAGATGACGGAACAGGGTTTATGAGAGATAGCAAGAAAGATAAAATGTATTTAGAACTACAAAGGACAGTTATGAAGAGCTATGATCGCCTACGTTCTGACAAGACACCGCACATTAAAGATCTATTTTGTGACTATGACTACTTATTAGTACCAGTATAGTCCTTTAGATTGAACACTTGTTTATTTTTTTACGGTAAAAGAACATCTTCCTTTACATGGTTCAGTAATTTTATGCATTTCATCGCAGTCGTAAAATGCTTTCAGGCGGAAAGAAAGGAACAAATTTCCTTTTACAAATTTGTAAATATGTAATAAAGAAGACAGTATTTGATCCAGTGAGTATGTTTTGAATCTCCTCACTTGCTTATATAATACGAACTTTTCTTTTCAAAATATCTGGTTCAATAAATTTCGTAAATGTTTAATTTGCTCTAATTATTATATAACGTGATGCAATAAATACCAACAACTAGGTAACATCACATAAATGAGCATAACATGATGAAAAAAATACACCAAACTTTAAAAAAAATGTCAGAATCTGTCTTGCTCTGAATCTAAAAATAAAAAATGCAATAAAACTAAGACATTCTTTAATTAGAAAAGCTTTTAATTGCTTTTTATGAATAAGATATATTATTGGATGAAAGAAATGGCAAGATACATTTTCGCCTAAGCGTGTATCACGCATGGCACATAACTGACTGAAATGTAGTTTTTACTTAATAACAATATCACCTAAAGGTGACAAATTAATACAGAAATTATAAATTATATAATTAAAATGAAAAAATGAAAACAATTCTAAAAATTTATTGTTTACGTTTACTCTTCAGAACAGTACGCTACTGTGTAAACATTTATAAATAAAGCAGACATGTTACAAATGGTGTAAAAGTGACATTAACTCTCTCAGAAGCGGGTTGACACAAACACATTAAAACGTGTAATGTCTGAAATAACGATTATGTATATAACTTTTCACTTAACGTGTTTTAGCGATTTTGGAGCAGATCGCGGTGGTTAAGTTAGAAGTGGCTGTAATATGTTTCATAACAGAAGTGTGCATTGCAATATTTCGATGTCAGACACTAAGTAACCAAACTTTTAGATTATTATATTATTATCACTGAAGGCAATGTCGAACTTGTGCTTTGTTTTTTTGTAAATGGCTAAAATGACGAATAGAAAAATTCAAGAGAAATAAATACGAACAGAATTCGATAAGAAGGGCAAATAAACCGAGACTGGTTGTAGAGAGAAGAAAAACAAAAATTCATTGAAGAAAAGGATAAAGTTAGTTGGATTAAAAATGAAAGAGAATAGATGACAACAGCAGCTATTGCTGGCGGACAGGGTGTTGTACAAACAAAAGAGCCATAGGCAATGATAAAGAGGTCACACACACATATACACACACGTTTGTATTTAAGATGCAAACTAAAATGCACACTTAAGAAAGGCAGACTCATCAGTGGGTTGGCTGTGATAGACAACAGTGGGTGACAGATTATTGTGATAACTAAGGTATTTTTGATGCCACGTGTTAAGCCGTAGTCTTCTTAACTCACTTCTAAATCCGTATACGAGTTCGTGAAGAAAACTAAATTTTAATTTAATGAGATTTTTCTTTTATAGGTAATTCAATATAAAAGAAAATGTCTTGATGTATGGACATTCACGCAACTGTAAATGAACACAAATTTTGCTTCTGTTGTTTATAATTGTTTCGGGGGGGGGGGGGTTGTTTTTTGTCTTTGCTGAAACACCCAAGTGGATTTCTTTGCTTAGAAGAAAGAAAGAAAGAAAGAAAGAAAGAAGGAAGGCAGAGAGGAAAAGTGGTGGAAAGAAAGAAGGAAGCAAAAATAGGTAGAAAGAAAGAGATAGAAAGAAAAAAAAGGGATGCACAGAAAGAAAGAGATAAGGAAGGAAAATGAGGTAGAAACAAAGAGACACAAAGAAGGAAGGAAAAAAGATAGGAAGGAAAAGACACAAGGAAATAAGGAAAGTGGCACAAAGGAAGAAGGAAGGAATGTAAAAGAGATAGGGAAAAAAGGCGCAAAGAAAGAAGGAAGGAAGAAAAAAGAGGTAGAAAGACAGAGACACAAGGAAAGAAGGAAGGGAAAAGAGGTAGAAAGAAAGAGGCACAAAGAAAGAAGGAAGGAAGGAAGAAAGGTAGGAAGAAAAAGAAGTAGAAAGAAAGAGACGGAAGGAAATAAGGGAAACGAGGTAGAAAGAAAGAGACGGAAGGAAGGAAGGGAAACGAGGTAGAAAGAAAGAGACACAAGGAAAGAAGGAAGGCAAAAGAGGTAGAATAGAAATAGATAGAAAGAGAGACACATTGAAAAAAGGCAGGAAAGTGTGTTAGAAAGAGATGTAAAGAAAAAAAGACAAAGAAAGATAGAATAAGAGAAAGAAAAGTATAAAGCAATAAATAAAGAGAGTTAAAGAAAGAAACATTTTTCTCATATTTGCAATTGTTTCAGACTTTGATTTTATCTTGGCTGAAATGCCCAAGTGGTTTTATTTGTGCATGAGAGAGAGAGAGAGAGAGAGAGAGAGTGACAGACAGAAGAAAAATAACAAAAAAGAGAGAAAGAAGAAATTAATCTTCCTATATAATGCATCAAATGTATTTGTATATTAATTAGTGTTATCTCCCTTGCAATAGTGATGCAAGGTAGCAGTGCCTTTTCCTTATGACAATGATGGACTGCAATTTTCACAAAGCAGGTGAAGAATGATAATGCAAAAATGATTAAGATTAAATGGCGCCGACACAGAGGGGATAGTCCATATTCTGCCATCAAGTTCGCTGTTTCCCTTTGTCCTTGTCTTCAATATGTCCTGCGAGTGTCAAATTCTCCAAGCCTTCTTTCTTCACTATATCTCCCAGAAATTCCTAATGTCTTTCTTTCCAAATAACGAATATATTTAAAAATTACTGAGTTTTTATTTAAAAGTTACCAAATCAAACTTTGGTCGCTTAAAACCAGGTTAATTTGTTGCAGAGCGAGAAGAATGATCATTTTAAGGGTTTTACTGAATTGTCTGTCTAATAAAC
This sequence comes from Acanthosepion esculentum, assembly GCA_964036315.1. NCBI lineage: Eukaryota > Metazoa > Mollusca > Cephalopoda > Sepiida > Sepiidae > Acanthosepion > Acanthosepion esculentum. The sequence continues at coordinate 10,597 of CAXIWW010000241.1, forward strand.
AAAATTTACAGTATAAATTAAGTCAGGGTAAATAACGCCATAGTGTGTAATAAATTGGACAGGACTGGCAGCAGTTTTAAAAGAACAAGTGAACATTATTTTGACGGCAAGAATAACAAGCCATGGATTCAAAACAAAACATCATAAATGGTAATGGTATGAGTAGCCTTTCTTATAAGGAAACATAGCAGCCCGTGCTACATGAGTTAGGCTATTCTTCACTCCCTGGCCATCGGGCTGAGATCCAAATGTAGTATCTGTTCTCTTCATTTCTTATATTAATGGTATAATAAGTCGTTTCTTTATAAGGAAACATTCCGTATCAACTGGCCAAGCAGCCAGTGCTACATGAGTTAGGCTATTCTTCACTCCCTGACCATCGGGCTGGGATCAAAATGTAGTATCTGTTCTCCACATCTCTTATAATAATGGCAAGGTTATCCATTTCCTGATAAGGAAATATTCGGTATTCATTGATCAAGCAGCCAGTGCTACCATTGGTCGAAATTTACAAAAACCTTCTCTTAAAACAATTTTATAGGAAAATAGTTTGATCAAGTACACTGTTATTCCATTATTTATAGGGGAGTGCTATCTTTTGCTCGATGTAGTTTGAAGAACGTCAACATCTTGATTAGGTCTTTATTTTTTCTTCGATTTATATGTCAACCCATTTCTGTTGTTGTTGTTGAAAGTCCTCAAATGATGTAGTTTTTGTTATTTGGTACAGTTCTTTTTTTGTGCATTTCTGTAGTGCCCATCCACGATGTTTGTCGCTCCTATATTAAATTTCTAATAACTGATCGAGACACCTAGGTATAGGACAAGAAGTGATTTGTTAAATTTAACGACCCCAAAACAAAACTATTATATCTATAAATCATCTTAAAGAACATTTTTTTCATTTCATCAGTATGGCTGATGCTAACCTCCAGTAGAGAAATTCACTGCGCCTTCTTAATGTCACCTTTTTCACTGGCATGAAATGGAACGATTATATTGTACCTATTGCTAAGTCTTCTATAAATTTGCCATAAGCCCGTGAACCGAATATTTCTGCCACACCTAATGGTAATGACAATGTTAGCTAGCCCCTGTTGGAGATGCTTGCACATGGACATTTATTAACAACCGCAGAACCAACCTGTGGTCTATTCTACAACTGAGCGGACCTTAGTCACAGTTTCTGGGAGAGAGCACATAATCTGACGTGACAAATAGTTTGAACAAGGCTAGTACGCTCAAAAAATCGGTCACGATGTTAACAGAACCGCGACAATAATAGCGGTGTTAAGAGAAAAACCGTCCTTTTGACAAACTGTTCTTGTTTTGTTTTTCGTATCCGTAGGTTAAACTTTGCCTAAAATTTAACTAATTTTTTTTTAAATTTTAAAATAATTTTTTAAAAATTGGAAAAAAAAAAAAAAAAAATTAAAATTATTAAATTAAAAAAATTAAATGATGAAAAAATCCTTTCATTGACTACAAAAATGCTTTTGTCTTCATTTGATGTTTGCGGTTGGTAAAAAAAAAAATCTTACGAGAAGAGTTGCGTCCCCTCTTTCAATAAACTGACTTATCGTGTAAAGTCAACATTTTTGGATATATCCCTATTATCAAAGAATTTTACTATTCGCGGAAAGTATATTTACCGGATCTCGAGATCCTTCTGTACACTATAAAATTTCATAGCTGAAACCATGTATCGATTAATTGTAGGATTTGCGGGTAGTGTAACGGATATGGACGCCCGAAAGTTAAATCGGGGAGCCGGGTTCAATTCCACCCGACCTACCTGCATTTAATTTTACACAATTACTTTTGAGAAAGATACAAATGTCTTCTCCTGCAAGTTTTGGTTTAAATACCAGAATAGACTGGAGAAAGTAACAGGAAACCACTCCACTATCTTTTCGCAGAATACAATTTTGGCACAAGGCCTAAAAAAGTGGAGGGTTAAGGCTGATCTTCACTAACTATCTTATACCTAGCTAATCCGATTCACGACTCATTCATTCATTACAATTTGTACATTCACCACAAAAACTCGTCCGTCACCAATCAATCCTCCAGACACCATAATACCACATCCTCTCGGAGGGGACCTACAAAAACGCACCCCATGATATTAAAAGTTTCATGATAATAAATGTTGTGGTAGGATCCACCTAATCTGCATAGGTGACTACCGACTATATAAATAATGGTTGGTACCGGAAGACAGGGGAGCGAATACAGAGATCCAGCTAGAGACTCTGCCCGACTGCGACTTAGTCAACACATTCTCCAGGAACGTCTTCCCAGAAATATACAGAAATACTATATGTAAATATTGTGTACATTTTCTTGTGATAATACATTCTTGTTCTAAGTACATTTTGTGTTGCATTATTATTCTATGCATTAGTCGAGATTCAACAATGAGTCAAGACTCAACAATAAAATACATATATAAAAATTTATGGATGATTGAATATGAGAGAGAATGGGGTGGATGAACCCAATAATCAAACTAAATATCAACATAAATTAAAAATTAAACTAAACTGATGTTAGTAGGGCCCGTCTAACCCTCAAAAAGGGGAAAGGCCTCTGTATTCTGCCCATTGGACAAAATCAAGAGGCTCTCTCGCTAAGGGAGTAGGAAAGGAGAAATTATATCGGGACATGGGAAATAGAAAAGCTGACAGACAGCGGACTGCCTGACTCCAACGCACTTCCCCTGACTCTCTTTAAGGCCTCTTGCCTAGTTCATTTTTCTTAGGGGGGAGTCTTATTTACTCCACAACAGATATTTAAACCCTTACATAACAACATCTACGAATTTAGTAGTCATCCTAAGAAATTCTTGTATGAGAATGCGTCATTATGTTAAATAAAATTATATTTTTAACATATTCCCCGCTGATATTTGAATTCATATGCCAGACCACGTAGGTTTACCATAATAAATTCTGTCGCATGGTCGGATTATCTATGATTAAACTAGTTCACTTCGCCAAGCTTTTCCTTTAATGAGATTAAACACCCAGCAGAATAACTTTATTGAAGGGTTAACAGTCATCTAGCACACTGGTGGTGACTGCACCCTATAGCTATCTATACAGCCAGTGTGGTGATTACACGGTATCGCTGGATGGGCGGGGGGCTTCCTAGACTGATCTCAACGGCCAGGGTATATCCACAATGGAATCAACAGTCATGTGTTTGTGACCAAGGATAAACTTCAAGCTGAAAGACATCGCCTGTGGGGTCACATGGAGAGCAATGTGTTCAGCTACTTGCTCAGGAGACATTCAGTCAGTTGTATGCCATGCGTGATACACGCGGAGGCGATCATGTAGCTTTCGATACATGACTGACGAGGCAGATTTTTTCATGCCATTTCTTTCTGCTGTTGCCATCCAAGGCTATAGAACCAGGTCTGTCCTGCTATTTACTCATAGCTGGGGGGAGAAGAAGAGGTTTCAGACCTTTCCCAAGGGTATTGCATGTAAGTGAATGTAATGGATTCGACTAGAATTCGAACTTAGCTCTCCGATTTTTCAATCCGAGACGCTATCTACTACTCCACCTATGCCTCATCACATATCCACATATATATTAAAACACACCTAAACTTTATTTTTCACCCAATAACAAGCAATATTACAAACATGCCAAAAAGATTTCACAATACAACCCACATCATTTAAATCAAAGTATCAAGTCAGTCAGATAATCTACTTCTGAGAAAATTTCTTAGAGAAACCCACAGATTTCAACTTTCTCAATATAATTCATACCTTTTCCAACGTAAGTGAATGTAATGGATTCGGCCGAAATTCGAACTCGGCTCTCCGATTCCTCAATCCGAGCTGCTATCCATTACTCCACGTTACGCATGAATAAATGCCTCATTGCATTTTAACACAGATATGTGGAAGGATCTGGTCAAGTGATCAGCTACTCAGTGACTTTACAATCACACCAGGTCATGAAAGTGATAATAATTTTGATAACTCTTATTATAATTGTGCTTGTCGTTAGCGCGGCCATTATATCCTGTCAATACCTGATAAATAATGGACAATTCCACGTTTTGATTGCGTGGAAAGATGGGAAAAGACAATATTTGTTTTCAGTGAGAAAATGAAAGAAAGAAAGAAGGGAATATAGAAGTGAAGAGATAGAGAGAGAGAGAGAATCAAATTAAGCTGATAAGAACAGATACTACACTTTGATCTCAACCAAAAGCCCAAGTAGCGATTGTAATTTTTTGCCGTCTCACGGTGGCACGATGTGACACAAGGTCAGTTTAATGTGTGGTGACTGTACGCATGCACCCGGGCCAGGTCCCAAAATAAGCTAGCCCCGCAACTGTCGGCCATGGCGACCGCGATAAAAGCGCCATTTTTCAAATGTACAGTATTGAATGACGAAAACCGAGTAAGGCAAAAAAATAATTAGCATAAATGAAATAACATCGTCAGCTGAATTATTTTAAAATTATTATTAAGAGAAATATTCTTAAGACAGAGATTTGACAAGAAAGAAAGAAAGAAAGAAATGTTTAACGTCTCCTGTCAGCACCTCATAAATAATGGACTATTCTGTTTTCATTGCGTCGTAAAACAAGGCATACAGTATTTGGTTTCAGTGAAAAAATGAAAGAAAGAGGTGTTTAAAAGTCAGTTTCAGTGAAATGGAAAAGTTATCGATTTCAAATTTTTTCATCTGTAACCACTTCTTAAAATAACATTCATATATAGCATTTATAATTGTTATTGCAATATTTTATTAAATTTGTTAAGCTCAAATATTTTAACGGTGTGATATGGAAATTTCTACGGATATTTTATTGTCGTAGAACTCGTCATGACCTTATTCAAACATTAACTTCAGAATTAAAATTCATCAGAAAATTCTAATAGGAAAACCGTGAAAATTTCACGCATCTTTCTAGTTATTAAACTACTTATGCTTATTTTTCTTTTTCTTAATGACATATAACGTGTATCTGTTGAATGTGTCATGATGAATAGTTGCACTCTCAACATGGATCGTTGATGTGAATGTTTATCAGGATTCAATTTCACTTCAGATCTCAAGTGGAACTCATATTTACGATCCATATCTAAAGATACTGGAATACTGGCCATTTCTTTGTTTCGCACCCGAAAATAATGTACTTCTCCCCCCATCCTCTATCTTTACAAAATTAGACCAAAAATGGTGTTTTAACCTAGGGAAGGTTACTGAATAGAATAATAGCACGAAGGTTGGTAATGCACGATAATACTTAGGACAAGAACAACACATATAAGATTCACCAGCGGTGCGTAGAAGTAGTAGTCAACTGCTAGAAGTGAGTCAAGTGAATTCCACAATGAATCTCCAACTGCAGGATATCTACCAACCACCCCACGTGGTCAGATGTGGCACAAGGCCGAATTAAATGTGGGATATCCGAGCCCGTAGGCTCGACCAAAAATTTCCCGTACACCCAGTATAAAACGGAGTCGGATAGCTGTTTCCCGAAACGAGACTCTGCCCTTCGACATAGTCTCGTCTGGGGATGCTCTCTGCTCCGAGGCAGACTGTTTGACGAGCACAGCTTGAAACGAATCTCCAGCTGCAGATCAACATACAGTATTTACTACTGTATTTATGTGAATGGGGACATACTCATTATCGTCCGTAGGTATGCTACAACAAAGGGCGTGGAGTACTGCTGCCATATCTGAGTTGGAGCTTCCCAGACCTCACTTTCCAGCCCTGATAGAGTTCAAAAGCCTTTACGCGGTGTTGTGGTTGATGAGTTATTTTCAACCCTACAGCCCTCTTTCTAGAAACGCGACAACGCAAGCCTATCAATTAATCGCTATTTCTATGGCAAATGTTAGAGACGAGCTACATTCCCTGAGTTCCACCAATTCAAACCTTTACATCTAGAACACGCCATGCCACGCTTACAGGGTCGAATCACTATCATTCCTTTCGTATTCCGTTGGAAAGAAAGAAAAGTTCCGCTAACATAGGTTCTTTTTTAATCATTTCACCCCAAGAAAGGCAATAAAGCTACTAAAACGCAAGAGGGGTGCTGAGTGTGAAAGAATAGGAGAAAAAGAAAAACATTATTATAGATAGAGAACAAATAAAAGAGCAAGAATTAAGAAATCAAAAGATAACGACTGACATTGCATTTAAATTTTTGAAGATCAAAGTTGACTTGAAAGCAAGAAGACAGAAGAGAGTTCCACAAGCGAGAAGTGCGAGAACAGAAACTGTTATAGTTTTCTCGAGAACGGCAGATTCCAGAGAAGATGCTACTCGAATCAATCTTAACCTCTTCAAGTCTAGAGTCAACCATTATCTATCCTACATATCCTCAAACTGTCCTCTTACATATAGGCAGCATTCTCATTCAGTAACGCTCTACCTTCAGTGTCTCAGGCATTGTATTAGGTAAGCGTTTAGCGGAAAAAGAAAAGACACATACGCGTCGTGCAGCAATAAGTGTGGGGAATATGAAAAGTCTATTTTAAAGAGAAACAAGAAAAAAATGTTGCGTCAGATTTAAGAGTTTTTGAAATTCAACTTAATTGATGACGCTATCCTGTTAGGTCAGACATTTGATGAGGAAGGCTAGGGGAAGCGCGACAACGAACTGCCTAGCAACCATAATTTTGATCTCGGATCAGACAGAAAACAGAGGTTTAAAATGAATAAATTAATTTATCGTTATTTCAATATCGAGAGATCAACACAAAATTATTTTTGGCATGCATGTTCTGTAAATATCGGTAGGTTTCTAGGAAACAGATAATAGATTGATGTAATAATAAAATTAGAGTTATATATATATATATATATAAGCATAAAACCAGTTTTTCAGCAATAGGCATCTCATCGTAGTATAATG
>CAXIWW010000242.1:0-20000 GCA_964036315.1 Acanthosepion esculentum
CACACATATATATCTCGTATATAGAAACTATATATATAATGTATACATATTACATATATAATTGCACCTCACGAAGGAGGGGGAGACCTTCCAAAACTGGAAGTGTGAACAGGGAATGAATTGCGACTGGTTGAATTTTAGGATATTTGCATAAAACCGTTATGCACCTTCACCATACTAGTTTGAATGTACGCACATAAATACAAGTCCCCACAGCGGCTAAAGTAGTTGAATTTGTCGCGAGTTACATAGACTGGGAGTTAAGAGATTTTTTGCCATTACGCTGTTATGCCAACCTAATGATAATAATTATTTGAAGGAAACTCTGACAATATCCTCGTGCCGTCTTTGAAAGTACAATTACCAGTACTTTAAGATAAATCCAGTTGTTAAGTCTGGCCACCCTTACAGAAGTTTTCGTTCTGTCAGCAAATATCAGTAATAGGTTGGGAAAAGAAGAAAAAGAAAATAAAAGAACTGTAAATATTTTTTTATATTTTAATATACATATCATCTAGTGACTTATTCGGGCAGCGTCTGTTTTATTTTCAATTTTGAGTGTGTATTCAACTCCTCGGTTTAGCCTGTTTGAGATACCGTGTTAATTCAGCTTGACCCTCCTAAGATCAAAAATCACGTGGGTAAGAGAGGTCATAGTTGAATAGGTCAACTTAAATACCAACTGCAGTGTCCAACACCAATGAATGTGGGCTGACGGCTTGTTCTCCGATACCAGGATCGATCCTAAAGACAGCAGGCCACAGCACAATAGTATCAAAGCCAATTTGTTCTGTGCAGTTGTATGTATCATCATTAAATCATTCATCAAACAAACCTTTGAATTCCAATATTAATATGGTACCACTTCAAGTTCAACCCTGGTTCACAACAAACGGCAACAGATGTAACCGATCATCGTAGTCAGTCCTGGTTTGATCAATGGAGTGATGTCTTTGATCCTAACCTGCCTTACACTACGTTGTGATTGATTTGATTATAAGGAGGCCAAGATTGATTCGCTGCAGGTATCTTCGAGTTGGGCTGGTCCAAGTTGAGTGAAGCCGTACAATGAAATTGGAGAAAAAAAACCCTAAAAAGCACTCGAAATATATATAAAAACATAACCTTTTATATCAATACTGCATAGAAAGGTTCATTAATAATTGTGTTTGCATACAGGTGTTTGTCAACCCAACCCATTCCTACATCAGACAACACTTGGCTAAGCTGGTAAGTTTGGCAGTTGTGGAATCTCTCAGCAACTCCGCTGCTTTCATTCTCAGCTCTCAACGGCTTTCGCATATTCATTCGGGGCAAGATGTAGGCTAGGTTTCAGTGCATCACCCTGATTTCCAAGAAAAGTCTATTGTTTTTGGTCTTGCAAAATTAATTCATAATTTTGGGGATTTCTCTCTCGGGGGGTGGTTGCAGGCAGCTTCTACTTAGGAAGGCAATGGTGAGAAATAGTACTACGGGCATGAGCATCTCCATCAACCTTGTTAATGTCTCGTGCCTGCTACCCTTCCGGAGGTGCACACAGCCTCTCATCCTTAATTGATTGCTCTTATGCAAATGTTGCCTCTAGCATTCAGTTGGAGTTAAAAAAAAAAAAAAAAAAATCGTTTCAAATGCTCTAATCTCATAAGTAAATTGACACCACAATTGGCTTTGTTAACTCTGACCGAAGGCACATTTCCCCAGGGAAATTTATTTTTTTTCAATTCCTATTATGGTGACAATTTATTCAGGCAAAGTCCACCATTCCACAGGTGCTCAAATTTTTGTTTTTCATGCTGACATCTCTCAGATCTAGGCATTGTTTGCTGAAAGCTGCCAACACTCGACTTGTTCCCACAAACTGAGAATCGCTTTTAGGCAGTCATCTGAACCATTGTACATATTTCAATTCTCTGGGAAGAATTTTATCAGCCCATCTTTATATTGTTTAACCCCTTTTCAGTCTAAGTGATTCATCATGATCTCATTTTCATTGATTTTCCAAGTTGCCATTATGATTATTAATTACCACCACCACAAATAGTGTTACAATATTACATATCAATAAAATGCAAGGATATTGAATTAACCTGTCAATTTACCTACTGTTTGTCTATTTACCATCATCAAGAAGTAAAGAACTTTCAATTCATTTTCACTTTTCTTTGAGGGACATGCCATGTTGGGGCTTAAGTTTGACTAAACATCTATGATTTTTTTTTTGTTTCTTAAGTAAAACATGATTGATACACCTAGTTTATTCATTTATGATAATCTTAGCTTACTGCAACATGAGCACAATTTAAAGAAAAACATGTTCTCTTGCACATCTGAATGCATAACCATATTCCTGGAGAATCCAGTCATAGATCAAATGCACTAGCAATTACTTGAGAAAGTTGATCATGTTTGTTCTAAATTGATGAATAGTTCAATCCATTCAAATTCTATCACATTCTTCCATTAAATTTTATTAACTAAATCATGAAGGCACTTATTTAAATTTTCATTTCAGAGTTTTGTTATTCAAATATTTTCCTAGATCTAAAACTGCCATTGCAATTTTATTTCTATAGTACAAACTTTGATACAAATCCATTTGTCATTCTGTTGCTATGAACTTAGGAATGCTATTCAATAATGTACAAAAAAAAAAAACTTGCAGTTAACATGTACACCGTTTTATTTGCATTTCCCTACAGACAAATTCAAAGTTTGTAGCAAAATTGCATCACTTGGCATCATTTTGCCAATGCCATATTAGTGTTAGATTTTGGTTATAAACTAGTTACATTGCTTTAAGCCTAATTCTACTGCATACATAATTGCCTATATGGTGAACTTATATGTACAAGGGAAACTGTTTAACACACTTTAATGTGGTCTGGAACTGAATTCTCAATGAATATACCATTACTGAGTTGTTACAAATGAATTGATTGTATCAAGGACAAGGTAAAGAGTATACACACCAGTGCCAAATGCAGTCATCAGAACACTTGAATTTAAATACTGAAATGACACCAATATCAATGAACCATGAAATTATATAAAAAGTATCAATAAGGTTGACTATCATCCCATGGCTATATTTACATTCAAATTATACATGGTATAACAAAATGAAGCACTGGTTCTCTTTCTTACACTAATCACATGCCTGTTCTCAACTCTCTATATAGCAATGTTTTGACAGGGGATTTTATTGGTGTTAGCAGTCTTAATACACTATGGGTATTTAGTTCTATAGGTAATGCAGATTTTTTTTTTAAATTACGCGTCTAACAGTTTTACAGGTAAAAATATGAAAATATCAAGAAATTGAACACATCAAAATGTAGTCATTTTACACAAGCTTCAATGAAAATTGGCAACATACAAGACAGTGCTAAGAAAACCCAGCATGACCTCTCAGTTGAACACATTTTGAGTCTACCAATCTGTGGCCCCATTCCCCCTGGCTTAGATTATAGTATCTGTGCACTTTCAGAAAAGATTACACAAAGAAATATAGATACACACTGATTTGGGTTTGTAGATATATGCTCTCATCACTTCAAATGTAATATTTTCCAACAGAGTTTAATAGTTGGTAGTTCCAAATTCATTTGTGATGGGAGATAAAAAAAAAAGTGGGGAAGAGAAAGCAATTTCAGCCTACTACAAAAGAACCTAATTATGTTAGATAAAGAACTGGCAATTATACAACTGATCACTTTAGTAATTACAGTTTCAAGTTAAATATCAATGTCAAGTTCAACTGAAAAAAAAAAAACCCTGCAATATAATGTAAAGAAAGGAAGTCTTGTCCTTAAGTCATAAGTTTTATGCTATTAAGATAAAATTTTTTTCTAATTTTATCAATCAATTTTGAGAAGCATTTTGTTAGTCATGAAGCATACAAGTTTCAAGTACATTCTGTACAAGTGCTTAAGATTGAACATTCTGTTGCAATATTCATGTATTAGAACTAATTTAATCCAAAAATGTGGTTTTAAAAAAGTTTCAAAATGTAAATATTGTTTGGGCAAATTAATAAATTGGGGAAGGCAAGGAATGAAAGTAATTTATGAAACACAAGGACAGCATCTGAAATAAGAAGCATAGGCTGGGGGAAAGGCTCTCCTCCACCCTTCTCTCTCTCTAACAAAAAACAAAACAACTTTGCCAAACCTTGAAATAAGTGAATTTATTTAAAGAATGGTTGAACAAGTCAGTCTAGGATTCTAGCCTTGTTTATGTGATAACACCTGTCACCTGAATGTGACACTTGATATAAAAATATTTCTATGTTTATTTTATTTTTTTTCCCAGAAATTTTTTTAACAATTTTATATACACAAAAGGGACTAGAAAACCCTCCAATCTGGTTCCTGTTAAAAAAGGAGAGGGGGTGTGAGAAGTGGGGATGACAGGAAAAAATAAAACAAACTATCATTAGTTGAAATGTGTCAAGTTTGAGTGGCAGCACAGGAAGCTGTTGGATTGACAACACTTAACAGGCCCAATGCAGCCTTGGATATTTTAATTTATGGCTGCAACTGAAGTGACTGATGAACAGGAAAAGAGAACAGGAGAGAGAAAGGGAGAGAGAGAGAAAGAGAGGATGTGAAGAGAGAGATGGGTGGCATTTGTGTCCTCATCACTGCCAGTCTCTTCAGATATCCTTGGCTCCCCCTACCCCATCCTCAGAAGACATCATGCCAACAAAGGCTGTGGCTGGCTCCACCATTGCAGCAACACCAATCAGGAACCAAGTAAAATAGCAACAAACGGCCAAAAATCAATGACAATGAATTTAATGGAAGTAGACAAGTTGTGGTGATCAATGAGTGGTCTCCTCGGGCTTCATTTAACAGCACACACACACATATATATATATATATATTATATATATATATATATATGAAATAGATGGATACTTATAGATGTTGATGGGGGTGGGGGAGGAGGGAAAAGAAAACCATACGACAAGCGTATGCTGTACAAATGATTGACAGAGGCAATAATTCTTTAGCCTGTTGAGTAAGTGTTGTGTAAGTAGTCCCAAACGAGTATGTCCTCCTCAATGTCAACCCTGTATGATTGCAAAAAGGTTATATATTGACCAAGTGATTTCTACACAGTTGGAAATGGCAAATATCACAAGTCCACAGAATTCCTCAGGTTTTGTAGGTATACAGTTTCTTGAAAATTTCTTCCACTAACATGGCCAGTAAATCTTTATCCACCCCCTTACCACTAGAGATCGGATGACTTTTTGCTTTTATTGAGAAAAAAAAAAAAAAAAAAAAAAATCCATGGTCAACAAATAAAGATTAAAATGCAGGTTTGTTCAGTTTGATGCATTTTTAAAGCATCAGATGAGATCGCAGAAATGTCCACCACTATGGCCATTTTATTGTAGCCAAGGGTGCAAGAGAATTAGAGATGTATACATCTACTTTTAATCAGTAGCAATGTTCACATCAGCCTAGTCTTTAACAAATAAGTTGCCATCCTAACAACTGCAATGTAATTTAGCAATCATCTCAAAACAGAAGTGAATTGGAGATGAAGCAAAGTTTTAAAAATTTTCAAATGCTACAAATTTAATATCAATGCCAACAAATCACCATCTTTCCTTCTGATTCTGTTGGATGCACACAGCCAGGGCAGAAGGAGTAGAGATGGGGGAAAATTTGTGTAGGGAGGGGAATGAGAGGAAGGAGGGTTCATTGGACTAACAACAATTTTCTCCTCTTTATGCACGAGTTCAGCATGACTTGATGAGTGAAATTAAAGATGTGTGTAATGAAGAGGAGCTATCACAACAATCCAAGTAGCACACACATCATTGTCAATGAATGTACGTTTATGTTGAATTGAAAGACTTCTTGCAACCGCTTAATAACTGACAGTAACACACTAAAAAGGGTGTGAAAGAAGGGTAAATAGTAGTAGCAGGGTGACAAGGACAAACAGCTTCAATGATGCAATAATGTAAATAGAAGTGCAGCAGCAACTGAATTCATCAGTGCAAGGAGTGACATCTTTGGCAGTGTAGGTGGTGAGATGGCAGGCCGAGGAAGATAGAGGACAGGCGGCTGTTAAACATCTTCAAGTGGTGGTTGTGATGATCTGCCACACACAAAGAAAATGCTGGCCACAATAAGTGGCAGAACATCTTGCTTGTGTTAACAAAGGTGAGTACAGAGTAAGCTCTCACTCTGGAGAGACATCACTCAATACAGCAATGGCATCTTTCACAGCATGGTAAATGATATTCTTCACCTAGGGGGGAAAAAAAAAAAAAAAAAAAATTAAATTTAACACATTTTAAGAAAAATTAAAATCTTTCAGGGAAACCCATTAAAACCTTAATTGGTGACATATTGAATCATTTGCATGATGTGAGAAGAAAAAAAAAAGTCATAAGTATAGAAATAAGATGCTATAAAGATCCCACTCCAAAAATGACAGATTTTTAAATTCTTGATCAGAACTTTTCAGTGCCATCATATATGGGCCACTTTTATGCTATCCAAGTTATAAGTACAATTTATTTTTAAAGCAATAAAAACTTTAAACATACAAAGAAATACTGAAAAATTATCAGCCTGCCCCATCACTCCATTATTTCAATGATCAAATCAGAATAATGGATTGTCAACTTTTCCCACATCACCCCTGTGGGTGTGTGAGGATAACGAGTTAATGAAACTCCAATTTATGAAGTTATTTTTATCCCGAATTATGAAAAAACAAACAAACACACACACACACACGTGAAGCTGGCAAAAAATTCTGGCTTGATCAAGTAGATTCCTAAAAATCAGATTTTGGAAGTACCTTTTCAGCATCCCACACAAGCTTTTGTTTATAGACTATATATTTTTTGAAAAATTTAAACAATCTGATAAACATAGTTTAGGTCTGGGATACAGTGAGGGGTACTCAGATTTGTACTTTCCACAGTAAAAGTATCCTTTTCTAAAGTGATTACTCTATGAGCTTATTTAGTTGTCACACTAACTTTGGTACAATCCCAATTAATTTACTTTTAATGATGAGCAATACCAACATGTAGTCTGACAGGACTAGCTGATACACTTCTAAATCCTTTGCCTCTATTTTCAACTCCTGAGCTAAAAATAAAGGAACATATTAGGATAAATATTTGGTACCCCCCACCCCAAAAAAACACACCAGAAGAATTTTTCTGAAGGTTAATTATAAAGTAACATTCATTTTTGTTTTTAATACTTAACTTTTCAAGGATGAAAGTAATTACACAAAGAAGAAGAAAAAAAAAAAAACTTACTTGAAGTTTATCTTCATGGTTACTATGTGTATCAGTCAGAAAGATGGCGAAATTCTTGTGTCATTCGGAAGCAGTGATCCAAATGTTCAGGAGATACAAAATCTTCAGCAACCTTCACACAGCTGTGTAAGTTGCGCACCTGAAAAGTAAAAAATGAGAGCAAATTTCATACTAAATTTCAAAATGCGTATGTGAGTACTGGGATCAAATATAGATTAGAATGCGACACAATGATAGGATAAATAAGAAATAGGATATGTTTATAAATTTAATGAAAGATAATGTTCTGCTACTTTTAGTTCTGTACTTTTTTTTTTTTTAATTGCCCATATGTATAATTCTTGAATATCCTAGGGAGGTTGTGTGTGCGTATACATGTTCATGTATCATTTATATTTGGCCGTGTAGGATTTGTGTGATCATGTGTCTAGTGGGTATTTCTGTTTCTGTCTGGTAGTGCTTGTATGTTGATTGAGGATGTCTGGTGTTGGAGTGAAAGATTTAAGTTACACTGGCTGCAGGTATAGAGATTAGATTCTTTAAATATGGATTTTATGAAAGTTGGTGATATGAAAAACAATATTTACTGTGTGTTTATTGATTGGAAAATGTTTATTACTTTTCCTTCAAAGCAAAGCAGGTTTTTTTTTTTTTTTAGTGGTGATGTTAAAGAAAAAAGAAAAGTCATTGCCCATTTTCTTTCTACATATTACAAGACTTCAGTGGGTGGTCTAAATGTAAGTTGCTCTTGTTTGTATATGCAAGCTTTTAAGTGTACTTGTTTCCTAGTGTTGAGGATGAAGTGATGAGAGCATTGAAGAAGTCTAAACAGGCTTTCTATTTATTTCTCTTCATCTAGGTGTTCTGGACTGCATATTCAAAAGGCTTTGAGGTAAAACCTTGTAAGTTCTGATTTTATTTTTTGGCTGTGATGAGAATAGAAATTGATTAAATTATTTTTGTTTGATGGTTTGCAACAAACTTAGATCTAGTTTGTTTTTGCCTTGTATTAATGTTGAAGAGAAGGGTGGTATTTATTTCACATGTGTGAATTTGATAATTGGTTTCATGTTGCAGAGTTTTTATTAGGTATATATATATATATATATATATATATATATATACACACACACAAAAGTAGTAGCAAATTACCTGATGAGGTGCACCAGCTGGAATGAATACAGCATCTCCTAGGCATTGAACTATTGTGTAGCCCAATACCCCATATTCTTTGTTTAGACGATCCCTTAATTTGGCATCCAAGTACCAGCTTTGATCATGAATAGGGTCATGATCAGGTTCAATCTTCTGTCCATTTTCTTTACCCACCTAAAAGAAAAGCCAAAGTTTTAAATGTGTCACAATCTTTAAAAAAATGTTTTTGATTATTTTAAATATACATAGGAGACAAATCAATCACCTTATTGAGCAAGTCTCTAATTTTGTCAGCTTCCTCAGCACAATAGATATGCCATAATGCTCCAGGAATCTCATTCACTTCTCGAACCCGTCGTTTAGTAATTATATCACAATCTGCATCATCAATGGCTTTCAATGCCGCTATAAAAAAAAAAAAAAAAAAAAAAAAAACACTGAAATTATGAGTATCTCTATATCTTGAATCTTTAAAATTACATTTTATGCTGATGAAATTACTCAAATAGCACAAGAAAAAAAAAAGAAAAAAAAAGAAAACTCAAATTTAATCAACATTCTATGAAGTATTTTAAAATTTTTTTATTAAAGTTTATTTTAAAAGATGCTTCAATAGGTTCCAGTTACAATAAAGGTTTCATTTCTCACTACTCATTTAATGATTTCAAAGCAATTAACAAAAAAGAAAATTTATACCCTGTAATCAATTGCAAAATGAAATTACAATTTGTATATAGATACTATTTAGACAAGGTCAACTTGTCAAATTAAAAGCAATGCTATGAACACTAATATCAGTTCTTGAAGTATCTAGATAATGAAATAAGGAAGAATAAAACAAACCCTCAATATGGTCTTGACGACCATTAGGGCCATCATCAGGGATGCCCACATGGACCATAACATTCACAGCATCGGACACATCCAAATGCAAATTTGTTGTTCCTTCAGATGGAAAACTAGCTGAACCTTAAAAAAATAAAAAATAAAAAATATATATATATATATATATATATATATTTAGAATGGGAATAAGAAAATGTGGGAGGCAGGAATATGCAAAAAATATCTTACCATAAGCATTATACATTTTTGGTCCCAAATCAGGTCTGACCAAGAAATCTGGAAGGCGTGAAGCTAAATTTAGAATCCCTACTCTGTGTGTATATTCTGGCAAAGGGAGTGCTTGCATTAAATCTGTAAACCTCTGTGGGAGGAGGTCACTAAAGTCATCTCCTGGAGGCCAATCTTTCAATTTCAGCAACATAGGGTCGTTATTTTTATCTTTCAGACGTTCTGAAAAACAAAAAGCAGACAAATGTTATTAAATAGTTTATTTTGCAGAGTTTGATTTTATTAGAAAAAAATTTCCAATTAAGTACTGAACTATCAAACCTCTATTAAAAGTAGGTATTTAATTTTATTGCAAACTGATAAAAA
The DNA here is from genome assembly GCA_964036315.1 of Acanthosepion esculentum. NCBI lineage: Eukaryota > Metazoa > Mollusca > Cephalopoda > Sepiida > Sepiidae > Acanthosepion > Acanthosepion esculentum. The sequence continues at coordinate 9,896 of CAXIWW010000242.1, forward strand.
GCAACTACCTCATCTGATGTATAAATCATCTAACACAGAATAAAAACATTTTGCATTTCAATAAGCCACAAGTGAATAATGATCACTTCACTCACTCTTTATGCTCTCAAATCCTTCCCAGAAGATTTTCATAGGATGTCCAATCCAAACATCTCCAGTCCGGCAATTAACCAAGTCATTTTCCAAATGACCAAACTCTTCACCAAAACTATCTGGTTGCCAAATTTTCTTTTTTAAGTACCTCTGTACACCAGATACAATTACTGGCTGTGAAGAGAGAAAGGGGAAAAAAAAACAAAAAAAACTAGTAACATGATATTCATTGTTCAAAAAGAAAATTATTTTCAACAAGTAATCTGGAAAAGCAAAATTTGAAGTTACTTACTGATCCCTGTTTCCATTGTTCCTGAAAAATAAGGATATTGTTCTTGTGTTTTGGCTCATGCAACCTGAGAAGACGCCCATCACAAAGCCATGAATGTGGGACATCAGGGTACAACACACTTGTTTCTGTCAGAGTGTGCTTAGAAATTGGAATCTCTCGAGCAATAATGCGAGGTCCCATCCGTGGGATGTAATGCATGAGCTTCATCATTGGCACAGTTTCATTTTCTTTAGGAAAAGCTTTGCCCACAACTGACTGGATGATATCTGCCAGAGTATCACGTACTGTCTTTGGTTTAGATGTTTTTTTGTTATCAGCACCAGGCTTTACTTTGCCAGCTGTTTTGGTTAACAGCTCTCGCAGTGTTGAGCATCCTGGTGGTTTCTTTTCCCCACTTTCTGTTGAACCAGCAGGAAGGGCTTCTTGGTTACCCGCATTGTTTGATTCCTCTTTTTTATTCAGCAGTGGATCTGTACGATCACGACTGTTTTCAGAATTCATAGCTACGTCAGCAAGGAGACAAAGGGGAGAATTTGCATCAGGATTATAGTTGGAGAGATTTTCTGGTTGAGTCCCATGACTTCCTTTCTTATTCTTACTCTCTTCTTCCAAACCATTCACAAGTTTTGGGTTCTTATCTGAAGACACATGATTTACAGCATTTTGAATCAATTCCTTAAAAAAAAAAGAAAAAAGAAAAAAAAGAAAAAAGAAAAAGAAAAAAGAGAAAAAAAAAAATGGATATGTGAGATACTGGCATGTTCATTACCTTTTAAAAGATTTGAAAGCGTCATGAAACATTAATGCAGTAAAATTTATGTTTTACCTGACTAGAAGCAAAGATTATATAAACTGAAACTTCTGGTTTGATGCACTTGCCTAAATTTGACCAAATAAGTTTTTCGTGGTTGGGCTGAGAACTCTTTAGTACCACCTTCTGTCTATAACAGTGATGTTATCAGAAATTAAATACTCATGCAGACAATTATACAAATTAACTTTAATATACCATGAAAATAATTATATTAAAGAATTTTATAAAAACTAGTTTAGTTCCAGAAAACCAAGATTAAAAGGTAGATAGTAATTAAACATCAACAAAAGGCATGTAATATTTTACCTGGTTCACACCATTCTTCTGGACAACATCTCTATCACAAGAGCAGTTTGAAGCAATATTGAATCTTTTTCTCAAGTCATGGATACGTCTACCTAAATCCCAAAGAGCTATTTCATAAAAAACAAGAAAAAAAAGCCAGTAAACAATATTAACAGATGTTACTTGCAAATAATTCTCAATTAGCTTATAACATTCATAATCATAAAATTTTATTTTACTAAATCACAAGCATTTTATCTATATTGAAGATGTAATTATTAGTCTTTACACAGAAATTTTAACTCACCATTGGAAGGGATGATTTGTGTCAGCATCAACTTCTCTGGTTCATGAGGCTGTCTGTTTGCACTACATGTTAACCATTCATGCTCCTCAGGAGATGAAGCTTAAAAACAATACATTTAGTATGAAAGTCAAAATTAAACCAAATCTAAAGAATGAGCAATATGAGAAATCAATGATTTTAGAACAAGATCAATTTCAAAGAAATTTGTAAACAATTCACAGACCCTTTAAAACACTGGAAAATCAAATGCAAACTGAGAAATTTTCACAACTTGAAAGTTTAAATAAGTAGCAAGATAGTAATGTTGATCAAGTAGGACTTTAGGGCAGAGGAACAGTTTCATTCATATGACATGAATGTAAAGATATTCCTTCCTGATAAGTATAACTAAAAATGATCCAAATCAAATTGAATGGCAATAATGATATCAGCCTAGATATCATAGTGGAATAACTCATTGCTAATTTAGCAGCAATTTGTTCCTTCTGGTATGTCTCTGGTTTTTCCTTCACCCACTGAAACTTAAACTGAGCTAGGATCAGATGAAAAAAGACAAACAAGTGGAATATATTAAGCAACAATCTTGAAATCAAGACCAAGGAAAATTGCCACGAATAAAGTATGCTTCAAATATCACATTACTTAATCCAAACCATATCTTCTCAAACTTGACATTTACAACAAAAGTCATTCCACTTAAGAAAAACTTACCTATCTCATCATTTTCCTCATTGTCAGAGTTGGATCGATTCATGCGAGTCTTATAACAGTCAAGACAGGCCACAAAGCCACATTTGTGACATACCCAGTGGATATTAAATAGGGTTGTGTCACACACATCACACATTTCTCTAACGCCAGTCACAGCACGTTTCCAAGCAATTTTAGCTAAGAGGGAAGAAAAATTGAAATAAATTAAGAATCAGTTTTTCAGAACATAGAACTTTTATTAGATGTTTGATTTAGTAATGAAATAATGAGCATGGATAGGCAATTTTTAAAAATATAATCAAGCCATTTTTTGCTTAAAGGATAAATTTGTTTATATTCATGTAATTAAAGTGCTAATATTTAATTGCACCTAGAATATTTTAAAATGACGATCCAAATGACTTAATATTTTTGTTAAGGACAAAAATAAAACGTATACTTTCTGAAGTTGTACATCAGTAAATGTTTGAAGCTGCATCATTATTTTAGCTCATTTACTTACTATCTTTGCCGGCCCAAGACCTAGCCTCTCGTTCTTGTTCAACCAACTCGCAGAACTTGTCTCCAACTTTACTGAGTATGTATTTTGACATCTTTTCATCAATCTGAGGATCATTAACTGGAAGGATGAAGTACAATATTCATTATGCAATAAACTGAAATAATCATGAAATTTTTAAAGAAAAGGAAAAATGATTTAAAAATAAGGCAGAATTTTAAAGCTTACCAGGTAATTCTGGTTCCCATGGTTTAACATCACCTTTATAAGCATCAGACAACTCAGCAAATCCTGCAATCATCAAGAAGCCTTTCTGGCTGTAGCGTAACCTAAAAATTAAAGAAATTTTATTAGAATCAAAATATCAAGTTAATAAGACTATTCATATAAGTAAATAAAATTCACACATACAAAACACTTCACTCAAGCTTATTTTATTGCACTGGTTTGAAAATTCAAGTTTTAATTACTAGTAATTAAAGTTTTAACTTAAAATCAAAAGAAAAAAAAAGAAAACTCACTTCCTGAATTCATAAAATCTGCAGAAAATATTTGGTAGCTTTTTACTCCGTTGATTAGGTGTTAAACGACATTCACGACACTTCATCAATTTTGGTGTGACATCCCGGCAAGCTCCATCTTGTAAAAAGGGCTCTCCAGTGCGTTTCAGAGTCGCAACACTAGCTTTTGGTGGTGGGTGACGGTAAGCATTAACACCTACAATTTGTTAAAAAAGAAATCGACTTTATTGTTCTAATAAGGGCATTAACCTTTAAAATGGAAATAATTTTAAGGTACTTTTGTGAATTTAGACATTGAATTGCCAAGAATGAACAGAATTGAAATTGTAATTATCAATACAAGTACCTTGGAGATGTGTGTTCAGAAGTGGTTAGGGAAAAAGAGAAAGAATAATCACATTTTCTAGCAAACAAAAAGGTGAGAGTTCAATTAAACCATAAGGTAAAGAGCACTAACATTTACAGGTAAAGTCTTCTTTGAGTTTTACAATCAATTAATCTGTAGTTTGTTTTTTGTTTTTCCAGATGTTGCACAAAGTGTTATTGAACTTCAGATAATTTTAATATTCTGTTTGGATATTATTTGATACAGATTTAAGTTTTAAGAGAGAAGTAACCTTAAATTTTTCTATGTGAAAACTCATAATACCAATATAAAAAAGAAATTGTAAGAGAATATGCACTAATTATATTGCTAAGTTTAAAAGCTGGTTAATCGGACCCATTTTGAAGAAAAAGGAAAAATAGACCAAAATTATTCTTAATTAACCCCCCCCCCCAACACCAAATATATCATAAGTTATGATTATATCTTTGAACTTTAAAGTTCAAACAAATCTTTTCTATCTTTATTAAGAAAAAAAAAAAAAAAAAAAAAAAAAAAAAAAAAAAAGATGATTCTTTAAACTTACTTATTTTGTCTTCCTTAAAGGTAGAAATATCAGCTTTATGTCCAACATCAGAATCCTGAGAATTGTTATCCATGTCCATAGCTTCATCTTTGGAATCAGAATCTGGACAATTGTCTGAATCTTCTTGTTTTACATGACATTCTGAAATCTTTGAAAGTAAAAAGTATCCAATGAAAAAAATTATTCAACGACAATGGAAATACTGGAGGACAAAAAAAAAAAAAAAAAATAAAAAAATTTACATTTCAAACTTGAAGATCAGTGTTGAACCTACCAAGAAATAACTTCTAGGTTAAAAGCAGGTCTTTGGTTATACAAAAGTGTTTCAGTTCAAGGAAATTAAAAAAAAAAAAAAAAAAAAAAAAAAAAAACTTTAAACATTTTTACTATTTGAAACTATCATGAAAAATTCACTATGTGGAATTAGTAAATACTAAGCATTACAAATGCCTCGGTGTACAGATCAGTTATAACAAATTTAGTATAGCAGTAAGGAAATGTGCCAGTAGTTTAGACCAACACTGTAAATTGCTACATAGCCAAACCTTAACCTAAGACCACTTTTCATGTTCTTAAATAGCATTATTAGGCTGCCAAACTCCTTCATTAATATCCAAATTGTTAGCGGTATACAGTTGCTTTCCCAGATCAATGTTTAAAAATGGCTTTGAACTAATGAAGACTGTAGCTCTGAGTAAGGACCATTTTTCTTCAAACCTTGCAGATTGGTGCTACAGAATCACAAACAAAAGAACTGTATCAAATAACCACATCACTTGAGGACTTTCAACAATAGCAACAACTGATATGGATAGCACATGTAACTCAAAGAGAAAATAATGACAATCAAGATATTGACATTTCACACTACTACAAACAAAAGGTTAAGGACAAAGTCCACATTAATACTGGAGAGAACAATAACAGTGGACATGAGAAACTTTTCTGAAAAACTGTTTTAAGAGAATGATTTTATAAATTTCAACCAAAAGTAGCACTGGCTGCTTGAACAATGAATGTTTTCTTATAAGGAAATAGCTAATATTACCATTATCATTTTGTTTAACTATTTTCTATCTCTTAGGCAACTTAAAGATAAATAATTATGATTTATAGAATTATCAAAAAAAAAAAAAAAAAGAAAAAAAAGAAAAGAGTCTTCATGAAGAGAATCGTGTAAAGAGTGCAGTAAATAGTAATCTATGACTATACATGTTCTCTTAACTAATTCTAAATGATTTTTATCAATTGCTGCTTTCATTTGGTCCATTTAGAAGCAATACTTATTTGAAATTGGTTGCTACTCAGGAAATATCCCAGAATAGATAACACTTCCAATCTTATCACACACAAAACAGCAACTCTAGATAAGATTTAAGTTTTGGTACAGTTAATTGTGGCTAGTTTCACTTGCTCTATGACCTCTTGCATTTTATATTGTCATAAAGTATCCATTTTTACTATCCTGTCTCAGAAAAAGAAAATTTATGCAGAAGCTTACACATCAAAATGAACGAAGCTGGTGTAACTGATTGCCAACAATTGATTTGGATATCTTCATTTCCTACATTATAACATTCTCAGTTAATGAATTGATCTGACTGGGCACATACCATCTTTCCTATATTTAGTCATTTTTTTATATGAAGAAGTATAACATGCCATAAACATTGCTTATTCTCTTTATGCTTTTAATATCTAACAAAAAAAAAAATGGAATGAACCTTTTGGGTAACTAAATATCAGTTTCAGAAAGATAATTACACAGCTTAAAAGAAAAAAAAAGTCAATTATACTTGCAAACAATGTTGATATTGAAAATAAAATAATTTTAGTATCAGATGCTTGGTAATTAGGTTCTGAACAAAAATTAAAGTTTAGAAGCTTACAGCCACATGCCAAAACACCAGTTCCGGTATGATCACTAAAATTAAACAACGTTGAGCTTAGTCAGTACCTAGATGGATGACTGCTTGGGAAAACCAGGTGCTGTACGCTTGGATATGTGGGCTGTGTAATGGATATTGGCCAGGAATTGTTAATTCAAGAGCTGACTTCAAATCCCCTTTAGATTTGTCATAATCACTTATGCACAAATACCCTTCTCCCATCAGCTATTATGCTATTAATTAGCAAGACTTATCACTAAAACCACTGTGTACAAAATATTTAGATCTTGGCATTAAATAACCCATAGAGGTTGACATGCAGCTAAACAAAAAAAAAAAACACCACTAAAATTTAGTTTTTAATTAATTTTAACTCACTTTTGATCTCTGACATGCTGTCTTTGCTTTTCCTGAAGCATTTTTCTTTTTACTTATATATTTAGGTTCTTCATCACAGATGTTGTTTGGCTCAGATTTTATTTCATTTTTTATTTTTTTGGCTTCAATTTCCTCCATATGAGTTTCTTGGCGATGGCGTTTTGAAGCAGGATTCACATCATCATGCTAGAAAATAAAAACAGAAATTTTGTAGAGGTTAAGCATTTTTTTTTTTTTTTTTTACATGTACATACATATAACGCTGAAAAAACAAAAAACAAAACTAGAATTTCTTCATTTTGCTTTTCAGTCAATGTATTACAATGAAGTATTTGGAAACAAAATAAAATAAAATGACTTCACATTAAAAATATGCAAAGAAATTAATTTTTTATTTATTTATTTATTATAAAAAAAAAAAAATAAATAAATTTAAGACATACTGTTGGTCTGTGAACAAGAGGTAGTGATTATACATTTAACTTTGTGGAGAAGCAAACACATCAATGAGCCATTCTTACCTGTACATCAGTTTCAGATGCAGAACTTGTTGACTCATCACTATCTTTAGTCAAATCTTTCATGTTGCCATTAGCCATTCTGATGGAGGTTATTGGAGATTTGCTGCCCCCTTCTTTGCTTGGGGAGATGTAAGAACAGTTCACATAGCATGTTTTCACAACATCTCCCTTATCAGCCACACTATTTGGGTCCTCCTCTTTCACAGGTTTTAGCTCTTTGATCTTATCCTCGTCAGAGTGACGCTGTAGCCAAGCCTTTTTAAGCTTTGGATGGTTGCTTGACCTTCCTGGAGACGCACAAGTCTCTTGCTTGGCTGGAGGAGGTGGACTGGGAGCACTTAGAGTGTCACTATCAGTGTCAATCTGGCCATTCAGGCCTCTACTACTAATCTCAGAGTAATTAACCATGCCAGTTATAGCTCCTGGTTGAGGTGCTATAACAGAGATACTTGTGGTAGGAGTGTTGTTGCTGCTACAACCGTGGGAAGTTGCCATTGCTGATGAAGTGGTATTGGTCACTGGAGTAGTGGTATTCAAAGAATGAGGGGGTGGAGGAGGTGGCAGTGGAGGGACTATGGACATACAGTCTTTATTTCGTTGTGAATGAGCAACTGCTGGAAGAGTCACTGTAGCTGATGGCACCTGCCGTTCAGTTTCTGTTATTTTTGACTGAAGTTTCTGTGTAGAAGGAATCACATCTGTAGTGTCTTGAAAGAAAGCATTTTGAACAGTATTCTCAACAAAAGACCGGAAACTGTCCATATAACCGGATGCTCTTGCTGTAGTCAGCATTATACTGGAACCTGTTGTTGTAGCAGAAAGCGTGGCTGGAATGGATACAGTAGGTTGAAACGTAGTCCCACTACTGCTGGAAGTTGTGTAAGGGGAGGGATTGGACAGGATTTGAGGAGTTGTAACAGGAACACTTACAGATGTGGGAGTTATGATTTTAGATGTCTGATCAGGTTTCATTTTTTTTCTAATACTACTGTCCCTGACAGGCTTTCGTTTCATACTAACAGGAGTATTTGTTGTATATGCATTTGTGTGTGGATTAGTCATTGGAGAGAAAGTTTTAGGGGGCATCACATTTGTATGGGAACCTGGAACCCCATGGGGATGGCTCTCAGCACTGCTAGTAACAAGTGAATGTGAGGGAACCATGTATGAATGTACCATGCCAGATATTTGTTGTTGACTGGCTTGAGACATGTGAGGTGAACTGACTGTTATTGAATGTGCACTGGAACTTATTACTTGACTGTTACAAGTATAAGGAGAACTAGATATATGGACACTACCACTACTGTAATGGGAGTTCACTGTAGAATTACTATGTCCCCGTTGACTGTTGGGGGGTGTTTTACGATAGTCAATTGGTTGCTGCATGACAGCAGCTGACAGTTGCTGAGGACTTGCTACCTGAAGAGGGCTTTGAGAACGAGATTTGTCAGCAATAATGAAAGCAGAGAGAGTATGTGCAGATGGCACATGACGTGGTGATGGTGAACTTGTATGAGGAGAACCATATGACACAGATGGTGTCGATGTTGAGAATGTTAGTGAACGTTCAGGAAGCCTGTCAGAATATGTGAGTGGTGCTGTGGGAGACATTGATTTAGAAGAGGGTGCAGCAGGACTACCGTATAGAGAGCTGTGGGGACTTGCTGATTTTGCACCATCTCTACATTTATTTTCAACAATAACGCTATTGTGTGGTTTACCATCTTTGATGAGAGGTGGTGGAATTGACAAGTCTTTCCGTTTCAGAGATGGGGATGACTCTCGATGTAACAAACTTGATTCATGAGATCGATCATTTCTAGAACTATTCTTGTCTGTAAGTCCTCGTAACGTCAACTGGTCACTACTGATGTAAGAGTGTTGGTATGGTTGGTAACCATAGAGGCTGAAGTTAGGCTCCTGTTTCACCTGTTGTACCAAACTAGCTCGTTGATGAGAAGCCAAACCGTCATTATGAGAATAAACTTGTGAAGTTGAGAGTTTTTCTTCCTTCAATACAGACTCTGACTTTAGAGTTTCACCACGTTCTATCATTTTAATATGTCCCTCATAGAGCATTTGGCTTGCATGTGATTGATGCTGTAGAAGTCTATCATCTTTTGAATGTTTTTGATGAAGAGACAAATCATGGTGTTTATCGAGGTAGACTGAACGCTGAGTATTAAGCAGAGAGCCATCGTGTTTGTCGTCTTTATCCTGGAGGTTAAAACAAATTAATTTAAGACTACTAAAAAAATGTCAACCTTTACTACCACTGGTGTCTGCCATCACCAAGTGTTTAGGTGATTCCAGAGATCTGAATTTCCAGATTTGTCTTCAGTAACTTATGCATATTCTACTCAATTTAAACTCAATTGCAAGTTACAAAACTACTTTAAATTTACTATTGAATTAAATTATCAAGTATAATGCAGAAAACGAAGGCCATATGAACATGGTCAGCAAATTTCAACCAATTACAGAACTTGAAAGCAAAGCATCTTCAGAAGGCCAAAATAATGAGGCTTTGAAAGAAATTAGATCTCAGCAAGCAAGAATAATTTGCAACTAAGATTTTACATTAGTTATGATTTAGAAATCAAAATGTATAGCCATCAATTTTGAAGCAAAAAAATTTGCAGTTTAGTTTTGTAAAATTACACTGGCAATGGCAGAGCACAAGTGGCAAGACTGACAAAATATTCAACAGAAATAACCTCCAGAAGTTAGCCATTTGATGAAAAATTTTAAGATGAATCACGATTCAATTCGTATAGTTTTTTTCTTTCAATTTCATTTCCACCTTTGCTCAGAATCAAATACTTACAAATTAAAAAGATAAAAATTTCTAGTTTTGGATCTTTTCTATAACTAAATTTCC
>CAXIWW010000242.1:32500-81671 GCA_964036315.1 Acanthosepion esculentum
TTGCAACCTAAAAAGCAAATTTCTTACTCAAAATCTTATATACAATGGCTTGCTTTCACTTTTACATATTTTCAAAGCATAAATGAAACATTACAGAGTAACAAGAACCAGCTTATTGTCCATAAAAATTCCAGGAGCAATAAGAAAAAAAAAAAAAAAAAATTCATGTGTACATATTGTTCAACATTTTAGACAATAAGATGATACAAATGATACGAAATTCAGATTTGACATTAAAAAAACAAAACAAAAAACAACTAATTACTATACACTTTCAAGATGGATAATTTCCCAAGAATAACAGAACAATGTAATTAACTATTTTCTTTATATTGTTCCTACAGCACATGGATGTTAAAGAGTCATTCATTTAAATTTTCAGGAGTACATCAGGCCAAAAACTAATGCTTGCCAAAATTGATAGGTTTATACATGCAAAAATTAGCACTTTTGTCTAGTAATGTGAAATGTTTGTGTGTGTCTGTGTCTCCTCTCTCTCACTCACACACAAGTTTTTGGTCTGCTGACCATTCCTTTAAATCTTATCAAACATTAATATATTTTAGGATCATCTTGGAAACCTGTCAACATCCACTTTAATATATTTAAAGTGTGTATAGTTTTAATTAATTTGTTTCTTTCCTCAAGATCTATGCCTGTATAATTCATAACAGAATTATCTTAGAGTGTGGAGGGGGCTAAATTGCTTTTGTCATTGAAGCATACTGCTATTTCGGGATTTTAACCGATTTCAGATACTGAATACCCACTTAGATCTCTTTATGTGTACCCATATCATAAAGATTTTTCTTAAGCTTTGAAATCAAAATGACATGAATCAAGAATTTAGTCTCATCCAAAATGAAAGCATGTATATGGAGGGAAATGTTCCCAGAATGTCAAATGACATTTTTCCTTTGATGAGATTATTGACCATCAACATGTTGTACATTTTTGTAAAATAGGCTTGAGATCCTCAACCCCATAAAAATTAGTTATGCAGTTATACTTAGTATGTTAAAGCGCAAAATGATTGAAATTAAAAATTCCCATACACTAAAGCAATTGAGAAAAATTTCAATTTGTTTAAACCCAAACAAACAAAATAAGAAAAAACAAAAAAAAAAAAAAAACCCCTATGTAATATTTAGCTCAAAGTTATCAATTTTAAAATCATACTTTTACATATGTAAAAATGAGAGAATAGCATACAGGGGAATAAAATATATAAGTGGTGCATAATTATAAGGCCATTAAAAAATTTATTACAAAAGTGGCAAACACTAAAAATTTATAGAAATTAATGTTAAGTTTGTTTTCCATGATTGGGTATTACTTCAAACACTATTTTTCATAGAATAGATTAATTTCTGAGTATTGTCTTGGTTAATTGAATCCCAGGCTTTCAAAATTTCACTTTTGAGCTCTTCCTTGTTATTAAATTGATGCCCATTCTTGTATACTCGTATGTATTTTTTGCAGGAAAAAAAAAAAAGAAAAAGAAATCCATATTAATCTATGGTGCCAACTAAAAAAAAAAAAAAAAAAAAAAAAAAAAACTTTTGACCAAAATTTCAAAAAGGTATTAATTTCAAAAAAAAAATAAAACACACGCCTTAATTTTGAGGAAACTTTTATCAAGTCCCCCACCCCATCATGTATGCTCATTTTTTAGTGAATCTTTGAATGTTAAATTGTAAAAACCCCAATGAAAACCAAAACTTGAATAGGAGAAAGGAAGAAAAAAAAAAAAAATCACTACCTAGAATAGATGAACGCAGGAATTAGCAAAATCGGCTTATTCCAGTGTGAACAAATTAAATCTCCCATTATAGGTTTGTCTGTTTCTTCGCTAAAACAAAAACCGCATAGCATGAAGAAAAAAGGCCCCAAACTTAAAAACAAAATTTTATCGTGAAAAAGTTCATTAAGAGGAAAGACCAAGGTATTTTTAAATTATTTTTTTTATTCCTTTGCAGCATGTTTTAAATTTAGGTTGAAAATCTTTTTCTTTTAGGTCAGCAATTAGGTAATATTTTTAGCATTAGTTGGCTTTTTACTGTTTTCAGTTGAAAAACACATCGATTTGGAAAATCTTGCAAAAAATCAAGTACTTGTTGGATTTTAATGAAACCTTCAGAACTTATTCACAAATGAAATTATTTTAGAAATTTTTCTTTTCGAAAGTCATGGTATAAATTTGTTTTTTATATCTGTTACTCCCCAACGAACTTAATTTTATGAAAAGTTTTTTTGTTTTTTTTTAATTAAATGCATAAGACTGAAGAATGTAAATCGTCGATTTATTTGATAAAAATATGCGCAAAATTGTCCAAACTTTTACCTCAATTGTAAAAATACAAAACCCAAAAACTAAGAAAATATTTAATTAAAGCTTTTAATGGCTTTTCTGAATAACATATACTAAGATAATTTTTTACGTGAAAGAAAAAAAAAATTTTTTTTTTGATGAAAAATGAATTTTTCTAGGTACGTCCACTATTTTGGCATAAATTTTCGCCACCTAAGGTTTAAAATTAAATTTATTATTTCCATTAAGTAAAATATTCTGGTGTATTTCAGAGAGAAATTATAGATTGGAATGTCAAATTTAATTTTGATTTCTTAAAAGCGGCCATTTTCTTAATTTTAAGAAATTTGTAAACAAAACAAGTTTTTCTATTTTAAAATTCATTTAAAAAATAAATATATCTGACGTTATTTTAGTAAAATTAGAAAATTTAAAGTTAAATTAATCTGATTTGAAATAAATATTACTTATAAAAAACAAAACAAAAAACAACCAATTATTAACGATCTTGTTCATTTGATCTAACATTTGATGGGTTGCTGATAGACGAGGCGATGACAGCTACTATGGATGACCCGAATTGTCAAAATTCTAAGTGAACGCATATTTTTGGTTTTTAACTACCTAGTAATTTTTACAAATGAACATATTTTCCGAAATTATTTAATATTTTATTGACTTATTTACCTTTCGAAGATGCAAAAATAAAAAAATTTAAAATACTATAAAATTTTCTTCAATTAATTTTATAATTTAAAAACAAATGAAATACCATGATTACTCAATTGAACTATGTCCCACACTAACGTAAATACATAAAATAAAAATATTTAGCGAAATAGTAATTGAAAAAAGCAAAACTTAGTTTAAGCTTTAAACTTGGATAGAAATTTTGAAAACCTGTTGTAACGTAACTGAAGGGACAAAACTTTTAGATCATAATAATGGCAATTTCAGTCTACCGTACATGAAAATAATGAACGTAGTAAGTAAAAAAATATAAAATAAAAAAATTATATTAAAAATAAATAGCACACCTAAGTTGATTAATCTTTTCAATTTTGGATTTGTAAATTTTGTTTCCACTTAATTACTATATCACATCCAGGAAATAGCCTAATACAGAGTTTTACTTTTAACTATTATAAATTATTATAATTAAAATTTAAAGGAAATAAAAAAACTCCTGTAAAATTATTCATCAGAAAAAATTTATTTCTTCAGACAATAATGTCCTTAATATTACTTATTTACAAAAGCAATTAAAAGCTTTTCTAATTAATATCATAGTTTTACTTTTATTGGATTCATTATTTTTTCAATTCAGAGCAGATTTTCAGTTAGATAGCTCAAATTTGGAAAAAAAAAAAAAAAAAAAGAAATTCCAAAAATAATTTCATTCATTTGTGAATAAGTCCTGAAAATTTCATTAAAATCGGACAATTACTTGATTTTTACAAGAATTACCAATTCAATGTGTTTTCAACGGAAAAAAGCGCAGCAAAAGAAAAAAAAAAAAAAAAAAAAAAAAAAAATACAATGTTATTTTTATGTCACCGCGATGACGTAAACAAAATTTCGATCGAACGTGTTAGAAAGGATTAAAAAAATTTAAAAAATAATTAAAAAATACTTTGGTCTTTCATCTTAATAATAACATTAGCATTTTGACGATAAAACTTTATTTTCGTTAAGTTTGTGGCATTTTTCATTACGCTATCTGTTTTCCCGCGAAAGGGGTGAGGTGCCTATTTTTTTCAATTTTAAATACATAATATGACAAAAGGTTGTTATATATTTTAAAATTAAGTTTCTTTATGAAACCTTATGGAAATGATATATTATGTTCTCTACTCTAAAGATAATAAATTTGATAGCTTATTAAAATCTGACAATCGTTGATATTTTTAAAATAATTTTTGAATATTCCAAAATTGTATTTAAAATAGTCTCCAACGAAAGTATGGATGCACAGCTTTGAAATAATGTCACGTGAGTAGTTTCCCTTGATAGAAGCAAGATGTTTTTACTTCAGAAATTGCTTCGCATTCGTTCAGTTAGCAACACAACAACGCTTGTCAAGTTTTCCGACTGAATATCGTCACATTTTCAAAATTTTTCTTTTCAATTTTCAAATTGAAACAATTTTTCCTTTTTCAGTGAGACAAACTGCAAATATCTTTATTATTTTATATTCAATTTTAGGCACGAAAACAGCGCAATAGCTTTCTCAGAAAAATATAACTGATACAGCTGTAAGTTATTTGCTAAGTGTTGTTATCACCCCAGGTCTAATAAAAAAATACCCCCCCCCCCCAAAAAAAAACATCAAGCTATTTTTCAAACGTCAGTTTGAAGAAAGAAAAAAAAAATTTTTTTATGGTTGATCCCAGTTGACCCCCAACATTGTTTGTTTTTTTGTTTTTTTTAACTTTGTTATTATCTGAGAGTGGTGGGTTTTTACAAAACGTTTATATTGCTAGCTGGCTGGCCTTTGGCTTAATTCTTCACTATCGCTGCTATTTTTAGGGAGAAAAAAAAATGGCACTCCTGGTTTCCGGTGAATAGGAATTGCAGATAAAACTTTCGCCTTTTACTAAAGATATTCCGTGAAAGGTGCAATTTTTTGTTTTTAACCCGTGGCCATATAATTGAAATTACTAATGAACTTTGTTGCCTTTTGACCCCCTAGAAAAGTTGTTTCCTTCAAACTCAATTTTAATGCCTGATATATAGTTTGATTATGATAGGCTTTCTGATTTTCCAAAAATAAAAATGGTTAATTTTCCTCTCCCTCAAACCGCAAACGTAAGGTAAAAAAAAAAAAAAAAAGAAAAAAAAAAAAAAGAAATTGAAATTTTATACATTAACCAGGTTCACTTAAAACTAGAGAACGAAATATATCACTTTCTGCCCTACCGTCCGATAAATTCCCCTGACGTAAGTTGTCGATATATTGACGTACATCGGGAAATGTATTCAAGTGTAGTTTTAACTTATTTTTCTTTATTTTAATGTAGAAAAGCAGCCTATAAAAATATAGCAACAAAATATCAAAACCCTGAAAGTTAGAATTCTAACCATTCATTTATATTTTACTAGTAATAGATAAAGCAGCCTCATCACACACATAAAATTAATGAAAAAGATTTTTCGAAAAACATTCCAGGCGATTGTGGAGAAGAGAGATAGCGATTCGGATTCAGTCTTACATTTTTAACTGAACGACCGATTGAGAAAAATAAAAATAAAATAAGAATAAATAAAAACTAAAAGGGTAAAATTACGGAAATTACGAACAGCAAGTAAAATCATAATTAAAAGGCTTCATTGTGCTTAAAGAGCTGCTTTAAAATTTGTTGAGAAAGGGTAATAAATTCAATTATTTCAGTTTTAATCTCCAAGCCAGTCTGCCATTTTTTCTGGAGCAGGTTGGCAAGTTTTTCTTTAAATTTGTTAGCCGTTTTCAAGGAGTTACTATTTCTGTGATGCGTGTGTGTGTGTGTGTGTATATATATATATATATATATATATACACACACACACACACACAAACAAAAGTTAAGTATTAAAACGCAATTGAATTTGTCTTTCAGAAATATTGAAATCATGAAAAAAATGGTGGAAAGAGACCTATTATGCCCCACCTACTAGCGATAAACAAATTAAGTTAACAGTAGAAACAGCGTGAGGAACCAATTGAAAATGGCAGTTCTTCCTTTTCGGTTTATTTTCGATATTAGCCAACAACCACTTAGATAACATCACTGACAAATCCTACTTCTAATAATAAAACTTGTCAAAAGCCTTTCAGATAAAAGAAAAAGAAACTACTAAACCAAAAATAAGCTAAAAACATACAATATGCTTATGCGATTAACATCGAAACAAATTTAATAAATCATTTGTGTTAAAATGCGTAAATTGGTCAAGTGTCCAAAGGAACATTTCATGGAAAGTTTCACACTGAAAAGTTAAATTTGAAGTACAATGTAACGATTGTGAGAAGATGACAACGAACGAAAAAAATAAGAGAAAAGGAAATCAAGAGAAATCCTTTGTGTTCGTGTGTTCGTTCGTTCTTCATAAACAGCCGCCATGACTGCGATGGCGCGCCCCTAACACCTCATGACCTTGACACTAGATTTAGTGTTGCTACATAAATATAAGAAAAATAGCCTTACGAAACCAAGATATTTTATGACATAACAAAAACAAACTTACATCTTGAGTAAAAGGAAAAACCTATGAGCTTCTGTTGAAAATGATAAAGAAATGGAGTAGTATTTAGTAACACTTTAACGATCATTACCTAAAAAAAAAAAAAAAAAAAAAATTCAGTTTTCGCACGTAGCGAAGTTATTTTTGACAAAAATGTAGCTGAACAATACTGGCGGATCGTCGGATATTAAATCCTAATCAGATTCAACAATTATTTTTCAACTCTAGTGAAGAGAGATTTTTGAGGTATATTTTTATCAATTTTAAATAAAAAAATTGATTAAAATCTTTTTAACCGAAGTTAAAAACTTGTTTTAAGGTTATGCATTCGATTAAATAAAAGACTAAAAATATCTAATTAAAAAATTAAGATTACCGAACTTTGTTACTAACGAAAAAGTACAAAATTGAGATAAAAAAAGTGCAGTTCTTAAACCTGGTCGAACTTTGAGAGATTAACGAATGTATAACTTCTGATTAAATTCTCGGCAAAAAGCAAACCAGGTAATTGTGAAGTAGTAATGAATCACGCTACCTTACTATTCTTTAGTATTAATAAGCAGGGAAGAGTGGGAGCCTCGATGTCAATCGTCTTTATGCGTTTTACATAAAGAAATAAAAGCGAAAAGAAACAACGGAAGAAATGCTAGCTGACCTAGATTTTTTAAAAATTTCAATCAAGAAGCTCAAAATAAAAATTGTAAGGGTAAGAATTAAACAATTCGACTCTAAAAAGCAACAAACGTTGTCAAATGAATGGAAAGCAAGCAGCCATTATAAATTGTGCCATACGCATTCACGACAAAGGAAAAGGAAAAAAAAAAAAAGCGTAGTGGTGGTTGTTGTGGAGGTCATGAAAATCATCCATATCACTACTAACCACTGGCTTTAATTATGCTCACAATGCAAACATAAATTATGTGTGTTAAAAACAGGAGAGGAAAAAAGATTTTAAAATGTATCCGACATGAAAAACCGAAATATTGTCTATTCAGTAGAATTCATATAATATGAAAAATGAGTAAGATTTAAAAAACAAAATATACATAAATGTTTGCACTTACCAAAAAGCGAATGAGTGCGGCCTTCTTTTTAAAATCTGAGACGATGAAAAAGCTATGTGAAAATAATGAAGTAGAGACGACGGCAACTAGGCAGCCATGTCCCGTGAGTGTATAAAGCAACAGCAGCAGCAGCCGCCTTTATCCCAATCCATACAAAGAGTTTCACTCCACGACCAGAGCCAATAACAAAAGCAATAGTGTTAATACTAGTTAAATAGTAGTAGTTAGAACATTTTCCCTCCTTTTGTGAATCGCGTTACGGTAAAACAGCGACTTTACGTCGTTAGCGATTTTTTCCACAATGGTAATGTAACTTGTACGATAGAATAATAAAATTAGTAGCAGCACTGAGCCATAGGGTCAATAATGGCAGTAGCGACGAACTTTACCCATGAATCCCAGGTCTGAACAGAACAATCTATTAACTCAAAGGGGGTTGTAGCATAGACGCAGCCAGTCAAATGTTTCACAACAGAAGGCCGTCTTGACAAACGTGCTTGCTTACAAAGCACATCATAATATTGAGAGAGAGTGTGAGTGAAGCATGTTTAGTGCTAAGTAATGACGAGCTTCATCTAAGTGTTTAAATTTTTTTATACAGAAATTTAGCTTTAAAAATATAATTTTTTAAACTTAATTATCAAAGTAAAATAAATACATAAAAAAAAATTAAATATGAATTTTTAAACACCACCCGCCAAAAATATCGATGCATATTTCTTAAATGTAGACCTGCAATAATTTTAATTTTAAATACATCAGGCTACGCTAGTCTCTATTGGAGGAAATTTAAAAAAATGCTTCCACTGAGACATCCTTCGGGGAACGTTGCTTTTTTGAGTGACTATTTTTTACAGCAATTTTTAAATAATTAAAAACACTTTTTGTGTCAATTGTTTTAATGTCTGTTTTTTATTTTTAGTATGTACAATCATACTGCATGCATTTTTAATTTAATTTTTTTTTTTTAATTCATATATTAAAAAAAAAAAAAAAATCAACTACATTTTATTTATTTTTATTTTGTGACCCCATAAAACTTATGGAGTAAATTGTCAGGTTTGGGATAAAAAAATTATAATTTCTGCTTTAAAAAGTTAAAGTTTTTGTCTACGTATTGTTGTTATTAATCACAATCATACATTCATTAATCTGAATCATTATTATTATTATTTATCAAAGCAAGTTTCTTATTCGTTCATTTCAAATTGAAATTTTCAATAGATATGTTTGAAAAATATCTATTGAAAATTTACAAGCTGAAGATTTTAGAAAAATAATTTTACTAAAATCTTCAGCTTGTAAATAGAAATAAAGGAAAATAAAATCTATAAAAAATAAAGTACTGCTTCCGCTTCTCAGTGCATATAAATAAAAAAATATGAACAAAATAAAAATTTAAAAAATAACATCAATTATGATAAAATAATAATAATAATAGTGTGCTCATTAAGGTAAATAAAATTTGATAATTATGTCTGTGTGTACACACAGTATCCAAAACGTAAAATAAAAAAAAAAATCAATGGCTGATTGAGTGATTCGTTTAAAAACCAGAAAATATTTTTAGATTGTGTTTTTTTTTTAGATAATAGTTTAGTAGTGATAATTCTTAAATAATTTAACTGGGGGAGAAGAGGTGAATTCATACCTTTCCCAAGGGAATTTGCGCGTAACGGAAATTGGAACTCTGCTCTTCAATTAATTCCGAAATACACCACCCCCCACATACAATCTTACAACAGCTGGTATTCCCAAACGGACATCCATCTAGATTCGACATTGCTTAACTTCAATGAACCGCGCGGTGTTTCGACGTGATGAGCCGTAAGCACCCCCTTATGGTGATGCCATACATACAAATAAACATTTTGCCTGGAGGTTAATTTCTCTTTATGTCAAAATTACTGTTCTAAGTAAAGCAATTTTTCTTAAATACTATTATGTGCCCTCGTTAAAATAACTTCATACATAAAGAATATTGAAGTTTTTTTTTTTAATACAGTAGAGACATACAATTTCTTGGTGGTCTACACTACACTAATGTTTGATTTTTACAGTTCTTTTTCTGATTAAAACATAAGTTATTTACTAGTTAGCAATATTTATTTTTCAAGTCTGCAGAAATTAATCTAACGAGTTTTTCTTATACTTGCCTACTGATTTGATTTTGTTTTTATTTCAAATGGTTTCAAGATAAAAAATGACTGTTTCTCCATAAAAATAAGTAAAAAAAAAAATAATTGTCAATGCAAAAAAAAACAAAAAAGAAATATTAATTTAGGACTTTTACCAAGAGATATTTAGAAGTAAAAATGATTTGAAGTCTTAAAACTGACTTTTTGTTTAACATATGAAACCTTTAACATTATGTGAACAAAAATAAAATCATTAAGTTACTTTTTCTAGAAAAGAAAATAGCAAAGTTTTTTTGTTAAAACAAAACATTGATTATAAACATAGAATTTGACCGTTTTAAAGTCAATATTTGTCAGTATTTCATTAATCATTACACCACCTTTGATGTTTGCATAATTTATATTGTCAAATGAAGCTGATTTGATGAAAAATTGTAAAAATTAGAAAGCAAAATACATTTTTAACAGGGAAGTGAAGTTAGCTATAAGAATGGCTTAATGTCATAATGGGTGTACAAAATTTGTTTCTATAGGTGATATAGGTAACTTTTACTATTCCTATATTCACTGTATGGTGGAAAAAAGAGTTATAATCACTGTATTTTACAGTAAAGATGCACAATCTTGCAATTCAAAGCACATTATGCTATACAGGGTAAAAGTTAATTAAGCTTGGTGTCAAGCTTGGTATCTATAAATAATCCTCAGTGGGGTTTTAGGAAAAAAAAGTTTCAATTTGATTTTCTCTACATATTTCATACTGAGTGAGACATATATGCCAATGCATCTTACATATTGCAAAAGACAGTATCCCCATTTTTTAAAGCTATTATGTTTTGTTTTAGCATATAAGCCATCTGTCATTGGTTATCTTTCCAAAACGGCTTGATGTTGTTTTGAGGTCTTTTGATGGATTTTTCATATCAACATTGAAATACTATTGTCACCAAAATAAATAAACCTTACAAAGAATAAAGAGGAACAAGAAAATTTCCTTTAATCGTTTTTTTTAAACCATCAAAATGAATAAAACTTTGGGGGGGGGGGGTCAGATTAACTGAAAGAGCATCTATAATTTCAAATATTTCAAGTTTATTTTTTATGTAAAAACTGTACTTAGAATTCTAATGTTTCTAAAGAAGGATCAGTTAGTCAAACTGTAAATGACTCATTAGTATTTATTAAAAAAAAGGAGGCATTAACTAGATTAATGTTTCTAGGTCTTGATATATGCAAATACCCAATGAACAAAGAAAATCTATCAAAAAGCTCAATATATTTTTCAGCTATGAATATTCACTTATTGAACATAGCTACATTTCCATAAAATATCAGTTGAGGTTTGATAGTAAAACAAAACAATTTTCAGTTACATCAAATTAATGAAAATATTCAATAAAAAAATTCCCCCACCCAAATTTAAGTATGAATATTTTTTAAGAGAAAAGACTCAAATACAACTTAAAAAGTAAAAGAGAAATATCTAATTTCTACTTTTTCAAATTTCCTAAATAAAATATACTAATAAAATTAAATAAGTAGTTTTATAAAAAAAAAATTTCTAAATTATTTGATATAAATAAATTGTCATATATTAAACAATTACTGAAAACTTTTCAGAAATCCAATTAGTTGATTTGATATATTTTTTTAATTCTAGGTACTTTTGCTTAAAAAAAGCTGTCAAAGCAAATTACTGTTATATTTTTATACAAAGTAAGCAACTTTTCAAGCACAAACATCATTTATTTCTTATTTTTACAATGTACAAAAATTTTATGTCAGATTTTTCTGAAACCTTTCTTCTTACTAATAGCACAAAATGATAAAATTATTTTTCTGTGAATTCTCACTTTTCTGTCAAAACTATGTTCATGTACATACAAATTTTAAAAATATTTTTTTAACAATATGCTTATAAAAACAAGTGAATACAAAAATAAAAAATTTGAAAAACATCTTTAGTTGTGTGCATATACATGCACACTACATCAAGTAATCACACACAAAAAAAATTATGAAGTATATAATATTCCAGAAAAAAAAAAAAAGTAAAAAAACACAAAATATTAATACAAAAAATTGAAATAAGAGAAAACAAGCCAAACATATAAGTATTCAATAAAGTTGCTTATATTTAAGCAATTTTTCAAATTAGAAAAATTAATTCAATTATTCAGATTCCATAATGAAAGGATATTGATAGTAATGAAACAATGAAAACTTAAATTTTATCAAATAAACACATGCCCCCAAAAAATTACAGTAAAAGTACTTACCTCCTTACTTTGACCAATACTGCTCTATGCGAGAAGCTATCACATTATATTTAAGTAAATTTAGTCCACTTTCATAAGTGACAAGAGGTTGATTATGTTTTCTAAGTTTCATAATTTCTTTTTAATGCTAACAGGAAGAATAATTTTTCTTTTACCTAAGAAAGTTGTATATTTTAATTTCTAAGAGGAATCATTATCATTAACCTTATTCTTTGGACAAAAGATGACTAATATTTTTATTACAATTGTATTTAAAGCAAAAATTACTTGAAAAGTTTGCAAAGTTTTAATGTAAAAAATATTTCTCAAGTATAAAACTGACTTATATTTACAATAATACATTGCTAATAGGTCATCCAGTTTGGAAGGTGGAGGCCAAAGTTCACCAGGGAATGAAGACAACCTGGAAGTGATAAAAAAAACAAAAAAAAAAACAAACATCTGCAGCAGAACAGCCCACCCCAATTACTTTAACAATGAGTCTTGTACTAAACAGAGCATCTCTGCAAACAGCACAAGGATGTAAAGATATGAATATATAAGGATGCTCATCCTAATCATCCATTGTTTATCTAAAAATTGTGACACAAACTTTGAAAGGAGTTGTTGGTGCTTTCATTTTTACGGATTTTAAAATTTATATAAAAGATAGCAAATGTTAATTCTCCCAAATTAAGCATTATTATAGTGCATTAATTTCCATTAATGAGTAAGATTTAATAATTGTAAGAACATTTATTACATATTCATATAAAATATATAAAAATGTAGACAAATTATAACTTAAGATATTTTAATGTTTTTTTTGTTGTTTTTTTTTTAAATAATTCTTACATAACAGGAAAATATAAAACAAGATACCAAAATCTAACAAATATTACAATACTGCTAATATATTGATTTCTGCAAAAATGATATTTTAGAAAACTGAGCCTTGATCTATATATTGAGCAAAGGCATACTAAACATTAGTAAATAGATTATTGGGTTAAAGATGAGTTCTCAAGGAATAGCTTGTTGCATTAACTACTTGAATTGAAGGGATGGAATTTAAATGAACAGTCAAATTTACTTTTTTCTATATATTGTCAAATAGAAAATAGAGGATACAGAATTTACTTAAAATGCTAAAGAAAATATTAGTATTTGCAAACTATTAAAACAAGATCACCAAGAATATGTCTTACAGAATTATCCACTGAATGCAAAACCATTTTATCTGCTTAAAGTAAATAAGTAGAGTTGACATTGCCTATTGTTTAATTTAGAACCATTAAGAAGCTGACTGACATTTGGGATAAAATTACAATTTATCAGCAATAAAGATCATCTGTTTTTATAAGAAAATTACTAGTTTGTAGATTATACATACATCAAATCTTGGAATAAACTTAAAGACAAAATATCACATCAATTTATTCGGTCAGCTGCAAATATGTTCAAAAGGCACATCTTTAGGATCTTCTTGTTGATCATAATCCAAGATTTAAGTAAACTCATAACTGTTAATAGAAGAAAATCTATATTGTCATATAAGAGACAATACATAAAACAGATTAATGAAGTAACTCAATCTATAAATAGATTAGCAAATTAGCTCTTAAACTCAAACATTTTTTTCAAGCAAAGGTAAAGGAAAGAGTATTTTCCCTTTAATAAATAATTACTGCAAAACAATTTTATGTATAGATTTTTTGAATTTATAATTCGTATACAAATTATCCATAACTACAATTTTGCAGGACAAAATAGGAAAAAAATGATATTTGGTTTCTGTCACAGCAATAAACTTACATACCATCATTATTAATTAAAAATTATTGTACTCTTACTTAATTTCCACTATCATAGAATTTCATGTCTATAATTATACAATTAGAAATTGGAGATGGAAAAATATCTGATACACAAAAGCTAACAAATTCATTTTGTCAAATATAATTATTTCATAGATCTAACCTGACTTTTTTAATAAAGGGATTTACATATAAAATTGAATTAGTTACAAATTTATCTAAATAACTATCATTAAGTTAATAATTACAAAAACAGTTTAATGACATACAAAAGTTGAAACCCTATATATCATTTATTTAAAAAATTAGTTTAAAGTGGTTATTTTTTTAAACTTGGACATTTCAACATAACAGGCTTTGAAAAGACATTCTAAATTAAGAGCAAATACATGAAACAATCTTGTTCTCCATTGAAATTTAACAAATCAAAGATGAAAGAAATTTTTTTTTTTTATGTACAAAAATATAATTTTTTTAGAACATTTTAAAAGATTATAAATTTCTAATTCATTAAAATTCTTAGATTTTTTTTGTAAATAGGGAAAAAACAGCAGCAAGATATTTACTAAAGAAAACTGCCAGGATTTTTTTGTTGTTACTTTAATGAAGGGTACATTTTAACTTAATGAGATCAAATTTTTACATAAATTCAACTTTTTCAATGTATATACAAGACAATAGGAATGTTTAAAAAGGTGTTCAGTAAAGTTGGTTCAGATAAATTAATGATCAAAATAACCATTACTTTTCACACTACCTTACACAAGATTTAATATTTAAGTCTGTCAAATCATGTTGGTAATCAGTAAACAAAAATCAAAAAAGGGCTAGTTTATCATTGCAAAAGTAAAAGTAACACATACATAAAGAATGTAACAATTAAAATTTCTGCCATGTCTCTTTAAGATGTACACTATTATAGCTCTTCACATATTCTTTCTTTAATATCTGAATAGACATGATCACTTGAGAAATGAAGTAGTTTCTCTGTTGCCTTCTCTATGGTTTTGAATCCAGAGTTAACTTTCTTCTAGACTGGCTGCTATCAAAGTCTAGAACGCCCCATGTACCCTGCTCTTTAACCATAGCTTGATGGGGACTTGAAGAAAAGGATTTATGCCTTTTCTAAAGGCATTAATACAAAGTGAATGCAACAGACTAGGCTGGAATTTGAATTTGGTTCATCAATTTCATTTTCTCTGCCAGTAACTTATGCTACAGGCTCCCCCAAAGTAAAGAATAAAAATACAGTGACAAGGACATTATAAGAAGGAGAGTTGTTGTAAAGTTCTTGGCACACTAAGAAAGGTTTCAAAATGTTGGTTTTCGGGTAATCAGATTTGGGATTGGGTTGAGAACTTTCAGCAAATCCTTTGTACATAAGGATGCTAATGCTAAAATCAGTATAACTGTTTAAGCAAAATATAGCATTACTGAACAGGAAGAGGGAGAAAAAACCTTAAAAAATAGGGTAACATTTAACAACAAAAAATATAGAATACAAGAGTTACAATTTAATTAAAATATTTTGACAACAGAGAGACAGTAGCTATTGTAATCTTTTTCTGAAAATGTTTTCATCACAATTTACTCTTGTGAAAACAGTTAAAAGAAGTATTTAAATTCATTTTAAAACAAAGATCATAATTAATAATTCTTTATATTTCTTTCATCTTCATTTGCTTTTTATCAACTCAATTGTCATTCTAAGATTATTATTAAGTAGTTTGATGAAACTAAAACTATCCCTTATCTCTGGCCTTTCCATAGTAACTGCTTTATCAATTTGGTGATGAAAACCAACTGGTAACAGCTTTTGTTACTTACACCTCTCCAGATGTCTGATATACCACCTTGTTCACACACAAAGTAGTATCAGTTGGAATTAGTGGTCTTGTTATTTGTATAACAATTTTAATGATATCATAGTTACCCTGCTTTTCTTAACTGAATACTGTCCTACTACCGTTAAAATTTAATTTATGAAATATCAGATCAAAATTAATATAAGAAAATGTTAAGCTGTGTTCAAACTTCTTCCCAGAACTTTACTCAATTGTTTCATTTTCATAATTTCCAAGTTAATTTTTGTAACATTTACCACATAATACAATTATTAAATAACTAATAAAATATGTTAAATTTTAGTACTGTTTTATGTTGACAGTATATTATCAAGAGCCACATTGCCAAAAATCAATAAGCACTGCATATACATTATATAACTGTATTTACTATCCACCTTATAAAAAGTAATGTAAATCAGAAGTTTTAGTTTTAAATTATTTGAGGAAAAGTATAAAAGATTTTTTTCTTTTATACTTTTCAGAAAATATTTGAAACTATTTCAGGAAGAATGATTGAGAAATATGACAAATGCCTCCTTCCCAAAAAACTAAATTGAATAAACAGCTCAGTATTAATCTTCAGGTTCATCTTAGATTAAATGTTACATTATTAATAAGCATTAAACATATGGTTTATATCATTAAGCTTATAGAATTAAACTTGAAGATTTCTTGTTAATTTTCCTAAATATGTTATTACTACAAAACAAGATATTTTAAGTATATATATATATATATATATATATATATATATATATATATATATATATACACACACACACACAAAATCATTTGCCATCTTAAAGTTTATTTAAGATGCTCTTTTGACATTCTCTCTAGTCTGCTTTATAAAATCTACATATTAACCAGTATATTTCAACTGCTAAATATTTTTATTGTAAAAATATAAACTAATGACAGGCTGTCAATTTTAAATCAAATTCATATCAAGGAACCAGACAGAAAAATATATTTGGCATTACTGTCAACAGAAATATAATTTATAATAAAGCACAAAGTTCTTTTACAGCAGAAAATGAGTTCTCTGGAAAACAATATCCAATGTAGTTTACATTTAAAACCTTATAAAATAATAATGAATGTCAATATTTGATTTGTGCCACTATATATCTCTATCCATATGAATATGTGAACAATAGGTAATAATATATATTATAAAAAATAATACTTTAATATTAGGGTAATCAAAAAGAAAGAAAAATGAAAGATTCCTATTAAATACGCTGCAATAGTATTTCATTAAATGAAAAATTCTCAGGTAACAAGAAATTCTTATAGGAAATGGAAGTAAACTAAAGTTATTTTTTTTATCCTCATTGTTATCACATCTCTGGCCCACACTATTATTATTAATGGTTAAAAATAGAACATGAAGCAGGCCATTCAAAGAAAAAAAAAAAAGAAAAAAAAAAAAAAAGAATGGGAAAGGTTACTGCAATTACAATAATTTTGAAAGCTTTTCTTAATAACACACTTAAAATGTCAAAGTAAAACACAGAAAGAGGAAATATATATTACACTTATCTAAGTTCAGAGTAGAGAAAAGGCACTTTTAAAAATCAAATAACAGTATTTTTTTCTTAAATTCATAAAATGATAAAAAATAGAAAATAATACATCTATAAAGGCAAATGTTTCTAATGTTCTCATTCTTAGTTACAAGTATATCCTTTATTTCAAGTTAGTTAACACTTGAGAGAAAACTACTCAAGTTGCCAGCACAATCCAGTTTATTCTACAAGTGGAAGCTGCTGATGTATGGGACCACTTGAGATGGTAGGTACAAGCAGTACATTAAATACAAACATTATATATATCCCAAATCAACATGCTGGCAAAAATGAGTCATTTTAACATCCTATTCAACTTAAAGGTTAATGAGATCTTGTTCAATCTCACTCTTTCCCAGAGCATTATCAAAAAGAACATTGGCCAACATGTAAAATATGACAGCAATAATGAATGCAGAAAACCAATTCCACAAATGGGATGCTACATGATAAAAATAATTCATTTAAAACATCAAGCCAAAGTTTTTGGGCAAATATATCACACATACTCTTAAACAAATAAGCAAATATTTATATATAAATTACTTTGGTACAATAACACTTATTTAGATAGGAAAATGATGAATAATTGACACAAACAGGATATTGAATAACAAATTGCTAATTGTCCTGGTGTTACTTTTTCAGCATAGAGCTTAGAAAATTAGAAATACATTCCCAAAGAGTAAGGATAAATTTCATCATTTGTTTTCCTAATTCTATGATTATAATTTTAAACTTATGCAGCTTATAGATTGCACTATTACTTTATGCTAGCCAGCCCAGTCACCAATATCAAAACTATGTAAACATAATATCTAATATAATTTTAACAAGTCTTTATATACTGTATAAATAAAAAATATATTTTGATAAAAAGGAAGTCTAGTGGGAACTATTAAAATAGAAATAGTAACACTTAAAGGATTAGAGAGGGAAAAATAAAGATGAAAAAAAGAGGACAAAATATAATTTGTAATAAAAGTAGTATTTCAATACTGAGTGCAAACATTCAATTCAGCACCAAGGCCACATGACTGGTAACTGACTGAAGCCTGCCAGCAGGTGTAGAAGATTGAAATACCACTATGTGAATCAACTTTCAGTAGGAAGAAGAAATCTACTAGTAGTAGCTGCACTGAAAAGGAAAGGAAACATAAAAGAAAATATTACTTGCACTACCTTTCATCATGAATATGCTGATGTAAAAACTTTACATAACACCCATAATTGTCATTTTTTACTGATGAAGTGTTGATAATGATTAAACACAAAAATTGTATAAACTTATGTATATTTTGGGTAGACAGCATATTTTTATAGTGATGGTTAATAATGTCAACAGCCAGAGATAACTTGCGCCTGTGATGTCCAAGATCTACAGAGAGGTATTCTAAGAACACAGTAAGAATATAATGTTAGTTACTGCCATCTTGATCCCTGAAACTCAATAGTGCTAACATCATTATTTGATATGGTGAGTTGCAGACCCAATAAGACAATCACAACAAAATTCATATTTTCACATTCATTATTGATAAATAAGTTCTCCCAATGCTTGGTTATAAATCATGAAGCAAGCTATATCACTTTTTGTTATTGTTGCTCTCAATGGCAAAAGGTTTCACAACAAAATCAAAAGTTTTGTCAACTAAATATGTTGAAAATGTAAAAAAAAGTACCAAAGAGACATCTTTCATACATTATTGGGATTAGATATTTCTTATACATCTATATTTCTGAGATGAGGTATTATGTAGACTATTATTTGGACTATTGTCCTCATCTTTGTTGCCATATTTATCACAATGTTTTGGCCGTCGTACGCTCCAGCCTTCTTCAGGTGGTTGGAATGTCAAACTGAACCCTTTATTTCGCTCGCTGGGGTAGACTGTTCTAGTTCCATGTCTAACTGACATCCATTAGACATGGTACGTGAAACTAGAACAGTCTACCCCAGTGAGCGAAATAAAGTTTGACATTCCAATTACCTGAAGAGGGCTGGAGCATACAACGGTCGAAACATTGTGATAAATATGGCAACAAGATGAGGACAATAGTACAAATAATGTAAATAGTGTAGATATTTCTTTTTATAAAATTATTGTAAACAAATCAAACTATTTGCTTCAGTCTATATAAATCTTTACATTTCTTTAGCAAATTTTGTTGCAAGAGCTTAAGTGACAAGCCTATAACATTACTTAATGATGTAAAAGACACTAAAATGATTTTCTCTATGAAAATCTGCAGTCGACTGAGTGCTAGGTGATATAGAATAATCCAGTGATTTATATGAATCAATAGGTTATTCTTTATCACCCAGTGCTTCATAAGTCAATTACAGCTTTTCATATGCGTGTGAACGAAAGAAAGAGAGAGGAAAAGCGGCACAGAGAGAGAGAGAGGGGGGGAAGCGGGACAGAGAGAGAAAGAGGAGGAAGTGGGACAGAGAGAGACACATGTAGTCTTATACCAAAATGATGGAAAAACTCAAAATACAGCTAATAGTTTTGAAATTATAATCTTTAAAATTTTTACTCAATTTTATGAGTTCTTTTATCCAATTGACATTCATAGCTGGCATAATCAGTTTTGAAATTTTGTGACTTGGGCTGGCATTTTGGTAGATTTCAAAAATATAACCAAATCAGTTATATCTTCTGTACTTTTTCTGAAAATGGCTGAAAAACCAAAATGTAAAAAAAAAAAAAAAAAAAAAAAAAAAAAATGACCCATTTGAAAATTGCTGTTATATAAAACAGTTATTTTCCATATTCTTTATAACATATTAGGTTATATGTATGCAGTTTTACTGGGCAGTAAAAAAAAAGGATAAAAAGAAAAAATCTATTGTAATTGTGCCTGTCCTCTTCCTTAGTTCACATGACTTATGCCCTGCCAATGCCTCATAAATAATAAATTATTATGTTTGCATGGAAAGAGGGGAAAAGACACTACTTGGTTTCAGAAAGGAAGATAGAAGTGAAGAGAGAATCAGATTAAGCTGATAAGAACAGATACTACACGGGATTTACTTGACCTCCCACAGGGCCAGGTTGTGACACAAGGTCGGAGTTTAACGTGGGAAGGGGAGGGGGAATGGACCCGAGTTTTCACCCGGGCCGCAGTGCTTTGGCTTTAGCTGGTCTTGGCTGGTCTTAGCTGGTCATAGCTTGTCCAAGCTGGTCATAGCTAGTCAGACGTAGCCACGATACTACCAGCGCAGGGACGAATCCCTGCCGCCGGCCTGTATCAGAGAAGGAATCCCGGCCCCATAGGCGATCATTCAGTGAGTAATCTGCGAACAGATACTACACTATGATCGGGATTTACTTGACCTTCCACAGGGTCAGGTTGTGACACAAGGTCAGGGTTTAATGTGGGAAGGGAGTGCTTTGGCTTTAGCTGGTCTTAGCTTGTCCAAGCTGGTCTTTAGCTGGTCATAGCTAGTCTTAGCTGCGATACTACCAGCGCAGGGACGAATCCCTGCAACCTGCCTGTATCAGAGATCGAATCTCAGCGAAAAGCGATCGTCCAGTGAGTAATCTGAGAACAGATACTACACCGTGATCTTAGCCCTGAAGCTGAGAAGCGATCTTAGCCAAAAGGCCAAGAAGCAATTGTATTTTCTTGCTGCTCACAATTGCAAGAAGTGACACAAGGTCAGTTTAATGTGGGAGAATCGAGTGCATGCAACCAGGCCAGGTTAAAAAATAGCAGTCCCCACAATCATTGGTATTACTACTGATCCCCACTCTTTAGTGCAATGTGAGCAGTTGATTCCCGAGATCAGGCACCTCTCAATATTTTTAGTTGTGCTGTCTGCAGAGGCAACCAAGTGATAAAATGTAATTTATCTACAAGATAGTTTGATCCCAGCCAAAGGCTGAGAAGCAATGGTGACCACAATAAAAGTGCTATTTTTCAGATGCACAGTATTGAACAACAGAAACCGAGTAAGGTAATTGCCAAAAATCCAATTACTATAAATAAAATAATATATGCTGTCTTATTTTAAAATTATTATTAAGAGAAATGTTCATAACACAGGGATTTGGCTAGTATTTATAATTTTACTATGTATTCTTACATACCTGAAGATGATATGACAAAGTTTTTGTGTTTGAGCTTCTGTCTGAAGTTTACAAATTTTTAAAAGAATGCAATCTCATGTGGCAAGAATGATTTGGCCAATCAATCTAATTCGGGCTTTCAATCTAAATATGCAATTTCTTTTTTCTTTTTTATTCTAAGTTAATTGGTCTTCAAAATGAGGAGAAAAAAGGGCTTTTTTTATTATTACTACTACTACTATTATTATTACTACTACTATTATTACTACTACTACTACTACTATTATTATTACTACTACTATTATTATTACTACTACTATTATTATTACTACTACTATTATTATTACTACTACTATTATTATTACTACTACTACTATTATTATTACTACTACTATTATTATTATTACTACTACTATTATTATTATTACTACTACTATTATTATTATTATTATTATTATTACTGTCTTTTGGGTTTTTTAACTAAAAAGATATTAAAAGAGAAATTTTACTGAATTATTTTCACTTGATCTGTCTTGTGTAAAACACTGAAACAATTTAAAAGCAATACAAATTTTTTTTATTACAATATCAAATCATTACAGTAAAAAATCAATTTTATATTCTCTTTGGAAGCATGAAGAGTTGTGTAGACTATTGAATAAATGGTTCAAATTAACCAATTAAAATGATAGAAAATGAATTTTTTTCGGTTAGGTAATTTTATTGTTAAAAATATGTACAAAGTACTATCAACAGCAATGGATAATTCTAAGAAAAATAAAAATTAAAAAAAATTCTTTTTAGGACAAAAATCATTATAAACATTATACTAACTTACAGTAAGAGTTGGGCATTTCACTAAAAAGCTTTTAATATTATAATGGACTACAAATTAGTAATATACTTAATGTCAGTATATAATACAATGACTTGTTTGACATCTATTACAAAAACATAATTAACCTGACATGGCAATAATTGCACAAATTTGGGAAGAAAGTGTTAATTTTGTTCAGATCACTGAAATTGTGAAGTTGTGAACACAGCTATCTTGTGGATTAAGTGCACTGAAGATACACATGATATGTTGAAATAGTATCCAGCATTCATCTTTTCAAGATTTTATAGGCCAAGAGAGCACATTATTTTCAGATCTTTTCATGCAAAAAACAAGAACACCACAATGCTTAGTTAAATGGTCTTTGATATTTCTTACATATCAATTAGCATAACTACATGTTATGCTTCTGGTTGACAGTCTTTCAGTTTACAGCAATCTTTCTTCAATAAGTTTACAAATTACTAGTTTACAAACTTTACCTAAGTTCATAAATTGTACACATCAAGTAAAACTTCATTTCTTAAGCTTATTTCCTAGATGAGAAATTAAACCTTACACTAGGTATTGTTTTCTAGGTTTCAAACTATTCAGCCAATTTGAATTTAATAGAATTTTCTTGTATTGAATCTTATGTCTCGAAGAAAAATTCAATATCATACAGGTTATCTTGTGCCCAGTTATACACATGCATAAGAATATGGTCTGAAGGCATATTCTAGCTTACAATCTATCAACACTGATGAGGTGATTTTTCCTATAGCTATTAACAAAAAATGTCATTTGGCATATAAACTGTGATCATAATGGCAAAAAAGTTAAGCAAAGTTTTTATATTGGATCAATCACTAAAGTAAATTACTTTTCTCAGTTTGGTACTTGTCATTTACAGCAGTTAACACTTCAGTAATAAATGCCTGAACTACAATAGGATCAGGTTTCAAACAATTTGATATAATACATGTTCATACACAGGAGATTTGAACTTTGAGAATCCCCGAAGAAAATGACGAAAGGATGTATTGTTGCTAGGTTGTTATCTCATATCAAAATAATGTACAGCATTAAGTGTAAGAATCTATCATTTTCAGCAAAATCAAATAAGCATATATTTTTTTTAACTACTTTTTTACTACTGTACTAAAAGTTTTAAAATCTGACAGATTTAGCAATAAAATGATACTGTGTAAGAGGTATAAGATTTATATACAATACCAATGAGGTCAAGTAAAAATGCACCCACTGTTTATATTTAATGATCAAATTCATGGTGATTTAACTGACCTTTTGAAATGTTCTTGTAACGTCACTTGACTAAGACACTTGTCACAGGCATGTAAAATACAATCACAATTTTGCAAATTACAAACAACTTTGGATAGCACATCCTGAAAATTGACATCAAATTTCTAATGCAGTCATTAACAATTTGGTATTTTGGTGGTTTTGACAGATACACAGAATGCATACATTTAGGATTCACTGTGATATACCATTTTGGTTGTAAATCACAAAATTTTTAAAAATCCCATTTTGCTACTATTATATTTGAAAGCTAAACACATCTCATTCAAATTAGCTAACAACGGACATTTCTGCTTAT
The DNA here is from genome assembly GCA_964036315.1 of Acanthosepion esculentum. Classification (NCBI taxonomy): domain Eukaryota; kingdom Metazoa; phylum Mollusca; class Cephalopoda; order Sepiida; family Sepiidae; genus Acanthosepion; species Acanthosepion esculentum. The sequence goes on from CAXIWW010000242.1 coordinate 56,245, forward strand.
GAATTTTATACAATATGTAGACTGAAACAGATTTTCCAGGACACACTCTAGAAAATTAATTGCATTAACACACATACACACACTGACGATTTTCTTTAGTGTCTTGTGAGAGTGTGGCCTATGTTTGTCTGGTTCATCTAAAATACTTTTCTATTTCTTCAATAACCTTTCACATCTAACCAAATATTCACTTACAAACAGGTCTTGCATTTTCTGTTTACTCAGGTATTTTGGCATTCGAGTTAATATTTGAATTTTCTTTCTTGGATGACTACATTTTTCTACTATTAATTATCAGTTCATAAAACTCTTTGCATTTGTCAGTTATGATCTATGAAGGTATATCCATCAACTGATATAACTTTCCTGGGAAACCGATTTCATTTCCTTTACTTTTAATATAACGTACTTTGTCATTATGGCTCATATAATTAATTGGCTGGCAGTGACATTGAAATCATTTTTAACTTCAGATTATGGTTTAAAAACTTTTGAATTTGTGGTAGTGCTTGAGCCAGTATCAGCTTCTGTTTGCTTCATAAGGCATTAGGCCCTGTCAGTCAGTTATGTGCCATGCGTGATACATACTTATGCAATCATGTATCTTTCGATACATGACCGACAAGGCATTTTTCCCCACTCAGTATGTTGCCATTACTTTCTGCAGTAGACCAGTTGCCATCCAAGGCTATAGAACTCGGTCTGTGCTGGTGGGGCGATGGGAGAGAAGAGGATTCATACCTTTCCAAAGCGTATTAGCACATAAGTGAATGTAATGGATTCGACTGGAATTTGAACTTGGCTCTCTGATTCCTCAATCTGAGCTGCTATCCATTACTCCACTGCGCCTCCCAGTACTTTAGATGAATCAAGTAACAGAGGAAACTTGTAAAGTATATCTCAGTTTAATCCTAAAATTCATAGCTGCTCTATTTATCTAAAAAAGTTTTAAGACGGAAGGAAAAAAATCAAATAAGTATACAGAAAAACCTCTTATCTATGCACCCGCCCCCAACAGATTTTTGATGCAACAGACAAAATATGCAGGCTATATATATATATATATATATATATATATATATATATCTCTATAAAAAGACACTGCAGGAAAAAAAAAAAATTTCCAAATTGTCAACAGAGTATTTCAAAATTTGCAGGCTTAGCAGAACAAGTTGTACAGTTCGCAAAATAATGGGCCTTTTAATTATAAACAAAGACAGGTGTACAGTATATAAAGTATGATATATTAGCGCATACAAGAGAAAGTATCTGTGAAAAATCTATTATTTTTGTTATTTTGATTAATATATTAATTGTTCTGCCCTCATCATGGCATTGAAGTAGAAAGAAAGTGCAAAAAGGAAGCATACAAACCTAAGTATCAGAATAAACCAATCTGAGTTCCCACTAATGATCACGGCAGAAAAAAAACTCCATTTTCCACTATGTACACAAGGTAAATAAACTTTAACAAATTATAGTGTACATTTTAATATTTATAATAAATATGTTATTGTATATTTTTTTAACTGCATATATTGATATTTGAGAGAGAGAGAGAGAGAGAGAGAAAGAGAGAGAGTGTGTGTGTGTGTGTGTGTGTGTGTGTGTGTATCGATGCTATTTTTTGTATGTGTGCCATGCTGAATTTTTTATATATATATATATATGCATGCGCACGCACACACAGTATATATATATATCTCCGATTATATATATGGTAAGCTGTATATATATATATATATATATATATAGTGCAGTATATATTTATTTATGCCATATATACGTGTTTTTAATATTTACATTATGATCATAACTACTGGTAGTGGTTTTATAACTCAAAAATAATCCCTTCCCATCTATAGGCAATCAGCTTTAACAGACCACCCCCTTCCCCTCATTAGTCTGTTGATGAGAGGTTTGTCTATACTTAAATTGCACAACAGAAGAAATGCATCAACATTCAAGTGATTTCTTTAAAATGAAATGAAAACTTTTGAGACATTCAAATATTAAAACAGCACTAGTTATTTTGAAAGTGTTAAAGTTTTTAATCCTATGCTAAAAATAGTTTCTCATGGTAAAAACATTGTTACCTTGTCCAGTGAAATACCAGATATCTACTAAAACTTTTTTTTCATCAACTGCCTAGGCAATGAATCTTTGAAAGTATGCAATTATCATAGATAATTACTGGCAGTACCTTACCTACTTTACATTGCTAAAATTAGGTACCTCCACGAGATCGCTAAAAAAGAGCATAGCATGATGAAAAAGACGCCAAACTTGACGAAAACAAAATTTTATCGTCTAAATGTTTGTTATTATTAAGAGGAAAGATCAAAGTATTTTTGTGGTATTTTTTTTTTACATTTTTTAATCGTTCCTAACACGTCCAAAAATTTCATTAAAAATCTTGTTTTTTTTTTTGAGTCAGCAAAATTGACCATTTTTTCCCATTTTATAGAATCAATGAAAATCTCAGTTTGAAATTCTTTTAAATATCAATTATCATTTTTTCAAAACTTATTTTAAGAAAATCAGAAATTATGTTTATTTAAAATATTTTGAACCAAGCTTAGCTTCTGCGCCGAAAAGAGGTAATTTGAAAATAAAACAAAGCAGGTCATAAACTTTCGCATCACTTCACAGGTGTTCAATGACATATTGATGGATTCCGTGAGGATAATTTGTTCTACGGAAGGAGAAAAGTCAAATATTTTACATTTAAGTGAACAAATTATTTAGCTCGTTATTTTTAAGGAAAACTTTCAGCGCTCTAATTTTTTTTTTTTGTACTTAGCTTTCACCTTAACGTTTGTGTTTTGTGGAAAATATATTATAAAGAAATTAAAACAAGACTGTTACGAATGAGATTAAATTTTATAAGAAAGGCATCTAATTAATTTATAGGTACCTTTCTCATGAAATTTTATCAGAAGTGTACATAAAATACTATAATTTTATGTACATTTACTACATTTTACTGTGTTATCTGTATTTCCATTCATTTTATTAATTTTGATATTTCATTCATGGAAAAAATGCCATAACTGAGATTAATATAAAAATAAGATCATATAAATTTCATAAGATGATACGGATACTTTTAGGTACCCTTCTCAATTGAAATTGAAAAATCAAATAAACTTCTCCACACGTGTTTCGCAAAATTAAAGGCCTTAACAGCGGAGAACAATGCTTAACTCAAATAACACAACTTAATTGTATTCTGGTTGGTCTTCCGTACTTTATAATTAGAGCCCGATTATAAACACAAAATTACATTTCTTAATTACTGCGGGTCTTCTGATTAGTCAAAACGATACAATTTACAATGCACTAAACAAAGATCTATCTCATCAGGACACTTACAAAACCTGATGCGGCTTTTAACTAATTTTATAATATTTTAACAACTTAAATGTAAAAATCTATTATAATTAAAAAATAACAAATAATTGTATTAAAAATTCATTTTTCATCGAAAACTTTTTTTGTTTTCAGAATATATTGTCCATATTCATAAAAACAACTGAAAGCAAATAAAAGCATTTGAAATTAAATAATATATTTGTTTTATTGAATTTTGTATGTTACAATTCAGAGCTGATTTTCAGGTACGTTGGGTCCAATTAAAAAAATACAAAACATGATTTGCCTTGTGCTTTGAACTATTGTAATCACTAAACCCGATGCGATCGAATTTCTAGAGTTTTCATAAAATTAGTTGGGGGGGGGGTAATAAATATTTAAAAAAATATTTCTGCCATGACTTTAATAAAAGAAAACATATTTATAATAATTTCAATCATCTGTGAATACTTTCAGAAAGTTTCATTAACATCCGACAATTATTTTCATTTTTGCAAGATTTTCCAAATTAATGTGTCATACAAAAAAAATGTGGTAAAAATTGTATGTTATTTTACTAGTTCCGATGATACAAAGAGAAACAAGGATTTTAAAATAAAAATTCAGATTGTTCTAAAAAGGAAAAATTTTAAAAAATAATTAAAATAAACTTTCTCTTAATAATAACAAATATTTAGACGATAAAATTTTGTTTTCCTCAAGTATGGCATCTTTTTCATCATGCTATACTCTTTTTTTAGCGATCTCGTGGAGGTACCTAGCTAAAATGGTTCAAAATAACTAGTTTGGGCTTATTGCTAATAAAAGGGATAAAATATCAAAATACTGGAATCCTGTAAATAGGTCACCAATCTTAACCCTTTGAACACCAAGTTTCCAATGCAAACTTATACTGTGACCTGCTTTTCAGGGTCAAAGATAATAGAAATGATAAATAAAATCTCTGAGCCAAATTATATTTTTGAAGTTTTGTTTACATATTGATTCTTAAAATATTCATTTTTCCTATCAAAAGGGATCTCAAGTTAAACATACTTAAGGAATGGATAAGTATAGCAATTAACAATGAGGTGTGAAAATTTCGAAGTAGAAAGGAGCTGATAAATTTTTCGCAATTAATTAGTACATAAAAATATACAAGTAAGAAAAAGACACCAAATTTCATTCTCAAAATTGATACATTAGTTCCATACTTCTGAAGAGGATGTAAAATCTTGAGTTTTTAATGCAATGATTAGCAACAGAAAAGATTTTAATGTTGTAAACTAGGTTTTTGTTTTACAATAGGCAATACATTAAATGAAAATTAAGTAACATTTTTATTTTAATGTTCTTAGGTACCCCACTAACGAAGAACCATAACTTCCAAACCATTTAGAATAAAGGCAAAATGAAACAAAGAACTTAGTTTTATTTTGAAGGAAAGCTACAAGGGGACTAAATTTCAGCTTGATATATTCTTAAAGATCAAAGTTACAAAGTGTCTAAGTTGGCAAAATCATTTTTGCTGCATGAAAGCTCAATCTTTTAAAGCTTTTTTTCAGATAAAGGCTCAAACATGAAAGTTTTGTCATATCTTCAAATATGTAAGAATACATAGTAAAAATTATAAATACAAAAGTTTATATTAACTATCCATATGGTCAAATGAGGACATGAAAATAAGTAATTTTGAGGATTAAAAAATTTCAAGCACACCTGAAACAATTATTCTGACATTACTGCAACAGTAATAAATATAGTTAAGGCACATATATAACCTAATATATTAAGATAGGTACCTCCACGAAATGTTAAAAAAAAAAAAAAAAAAAAAAAAAAAGAGAGCATAGCATGATGAAAAAGACGCCAAACTTGACGAAAACAAAATTTTATCGTCTAAATGTTTGTTATTATTAAGAGGAAAGATCAAAGTATTTTTGGTATTTTTTTTTTACATTTTTTTAATTGTTCCTAAAATGTCCGAAAATTTCGTTAAAAATCCTGTTTTTTTTTTTTTAGTTAGCAAAATTGATCATTTTTTTCCATTTTATAGAATCAATGAAAATCTCAGTTTGAAATTGTTTAAATATCAATTATCATTTTTTCAAAACTTATTTTAAGAAAATCAGAAATTATAATGTTTATTTAAAATATTTTGAACCAAGCTTAACTTAGCTTTGGCGCTGAAAAGATGTAATTTGAAAATAAAACAAAGCAGATCATAAACTTTTGTGTCATTTGACAGGTGTTGAATGATCTATTGCTGGATTCCGTGAGGATAATTTGTTCTACGGAAGGAGAAAAGTCAAATATTTTACATTTAAGTGAACAAATTATTTACCTCGTTATTTTTAAGGAAAACTTTCAGCACTCTAATTTTTTTTGTACTTACCTTTACGTTTATGATGCTTTATGGAAAATATATTATAAAGAAATCTCAGTTGAAATTGAAAAATCAAATAAACTTCTCCACAAATGTTTCGCAAAATTAAAGGCCTTAACAGTGGAGAACAATACTTAACTCAAATAACGCAACTTAATTGTATTCTGGTTGGTCTTCCGTACTTTATAATTAGAGCCCGATTATAAACACAAAATTACATTCTTAATTACTTCCTGTCTTCTGATTATACAAAACGATACAATTTACAAAGCGCTAAAAAAGATCTATCTCATAAGGACACTTAGGAAACCTGACGCTGCTTTTAACTAATTTTACAATATTTTAACAACTTAAATGTACAAATCTATTATAATTAAATAAATAACAAATAACTGTATTAAAAATTCATTGTTCATTGAAAATTTTTTTTTTCCTTTCAGAAAATATTGTCCATATTCATAAAAACAACTAAGAGCAAATAAAAGCATTTGAAATTAAATAATATATTTGTTTTATTGAGTTTTGTATGTTACAATTCAGAGCTGATTTTCAGGTACGGGCGGTCCAATTAAAAAAAGAAAAAAAAAAAAAAAAAAGAACTGATTTGCTTTCCACAAAGCCTTGTGCTTTTAATTATTGTAATCACTAAACCCCGACGCGAGTGACTTTCTAGAGTTTTCATAAAATTAGTTAGGGGGGGGGTGTAATAAATATAAAAAAAATATTTCGGCCATGACTTTAATAAAAAAAACAAAAACATTTATAATAATTTCGATCATCTGTGAATACTTTCTGAAAGTTTCATTAACATCCGACAATTATTTTTATTTTTGCAAGATTTCCCAAAATAATGGGTGTCATACAAAAAAAACGTGCTAAAAATTGTATATGTTATTTTACTAGTGCCAGTGATACAAAGATAAACAATGTTTTTTTAATCAAAATTTAGAATGGAAAAAAAAAGGAAATTTTTTTTAAAAATAATGAAAAAAAACTTTGGGACTTTCCTCTTCATAACATAAGCATTTAGACGATAAAATTTTGTTTTAGTCAAGTTTGGCGTCTTTTTCATCATGCTATGCCATTTTTTTTAGCGATTTCGTGGAGGTACCTATATTAAGAATTACATGGACAGGAAAAAAAGAAAAGAAAAATCCCAGTGCTTTATCTAACATTGTTTCAGCAAGAATCTCTTAAATGAGGCATTGTCATGACATGGCGTTTTGGCCATTTTTCAGAGCATTGTAAAAGGGGAAGTGTGGAAGATGAACCTGATCTGATTACTCAACTCTAGTCAAAGTTTAAAAGATGTACATGATATATTCAGGAGCTGTGAATGCCAGAAGTTGGATTAAGGGCTGATCTGGTAAAGTTTCAAAGAACACAGATATAGTCCTCAACTTGCTCTCATTTAAACTTGCATCAAAATTGTCCAGGATCTTCAAACATCTTCATGTTTCTTTGAAAATTCTGAACATTTTTTTTTCTTCAGCATTGTTTTTACCTTCTAAATATTTAAGGCTATTATACATTTCTCGTTATCCATCAAATCAGCCACTTAAAGATTCAGACTTATAACATGGTTATTAATTTGAGTTTTGGATATTCAAGACATTCCATGCAAATGGTTGCTGTTTATTTTCTATCAGCAATTTACATCCCCATTTTTCTTAACTTTGCAGATAGATGTTATCATTCACCAATTAAACCACGAGATTCAGCTAAATTAATATAATCCATAGAACATGAAGTGGTTAATAATATGAGAGGCATTGTGTGCATGAGTCTATCTGCTTAATTATTAATGCAATATAACACTGTCTCATTTTTTCAATACTGAAACAAATTTGAAACTATTTAAATCACATGCTATAGATGTAGTATAAGGATATCTGGTATCTCAGTTTCAATTACAAGTAAAGGGTGCTGAGAAGTTCTAACCCATTTTCTAAAATCCAAATATTATTTGTCACTGTAGCTGGAAACAGTGTTCTTTTATACTGTAAAGTGCCAACTTGCAGGATCCTTATACTTTTAATTCAGACCATTAAACTATGTCAATGGAAAGTGTAAAATCTTCAAGTGTTACACTTCCTGTTCCTGTAGAAGAAAACTACTAAGGAAATCCACAAGTGTATGATGGAAAACTGGGGAACAAGAGTATGCCATATTCAATTGTGAAGAGGCAGTGTGCCAATTTCCAGCACAAAGATTTTGAGAATGCATTATGGTCCGAGTGGCCTTTAACAATATCACTGTTGATGAAACCTGGTTACACCATTATGATCTAAAGACTAAACAGTCCTTGCCATGGCAGTACTCGGGTTCTCTATGGATGAAGAAAAACAAAACCCAAAATTCAACGGGAAAGGTCATGATGACAGTTTTTGAGAATAAGGAAGTTGTCGTGATGACTAATCTTGAAAAGCCACATAAATTAATGCAAAAGACTACTAACTTGCTGTGCCAATTAAAGGAAGCATTTAAAGAAAAACAGTAAGGGAAGCTGAAGAATGAGAGTTTGGGTTCTCTTTTTGCTGGACAATGCACCTGTTCACAGGGCTGACAATATATATATATATATATATATATATATATATATATATATATATATTTATTTTAAGAATTTTGAGTTTCAATGCTAGACCATACACACTGTTCACAAAAACTTGCTCTAGCTTCTGTTTGCAAATTTTAAGAGTTTTAAGAGGGAGGAAATATTCAAATAATTTGAAAGTGACAACAGCAATAGCAGATCAGTATTTCAATGACTAAACATCAGAATTTTGAGAAGAAATATTAAAGAAACTTGAGAAATGTGTCAAGTGTATAGAATTGTGGAGGAGAATATGTGGAGTAGCATTTGTATTTCAAGGTTAGAAACCATTCTCTTCTTGGTTGGGCTGTGAACCTTTCAGCAATATCATGATGACTTCAATAACAAAAACAACCACCACAAATCAAACATGTTTACAAGTGAAACAAATTAATTTTCAAAAATTAAAAAATTCATATAAGGATTAGTAATAATTACAAAAGACAATACAAAATGTAAATGGTCTTCTAAAATTCAGATGGCAACCAAAAAAAATGAATTAATGAAAAACTTGGATTAATCAAAGAATTTTCATGAGAAAATATCTTGGTACTAACAAGTAACCTAAGTAAATAACATCTGTGCAATTTTATCAACATTTATTAAACCACTTTATTATTTCTCAATACCTAATTTCTAATATTTTTCAACAAAACAATATATATATATATATATATATATATATATTATAGCAAAATTACATTTCAAACTATTAAGATTATAGAAATAAAAAATGATCACTAACAGCCACCAAAACTTAGAACAATTTTGCTTTAGCACAAAACTTAATTCAGCTGTTATTTTAATTTCTCTCATTTTCATATTCCCAAAGTATTTATTCTTCAACAAGTAACCTGTGTCCATGTACAGTCAACTTGATATAAAAAAATTATTTATATTCAGTTGTGCATAAACTCTTGAAATTATTTAAAGGTCAAAGTCAAAACTAGTAAAATTGTTTAAATATTTCAACATGTCATTTAAATTTGAAAAACTCAAATCTGTCATTCTAACAAATCAAATTATTTGTGACATTGGCAGGTTATTGGTGTCAATGTATCATCCTTCTTAATCTAGGTGTAAAAGTAGGTATCCCAAACTGCCAAAATTTACACTGTGAAAATGTGTCTAAATAGTGAAATTGCCTTCAATTTCAACTGATGATATCTTTTTTATTTTCAATGTTATTTTGATAAAATTAGTATGTAAACAAAATTTAACCTGTTCTCTCTATAAAATCCGAATTCTTTTTTGCATGTGATGACTAGTCTTTATTTCACATCTCTAAATTATGTCATTATTTCAACAACAACTGAATGTTTTCTGCATTTTCCCAAATTGACAATTTCACAGTAGGATTTTTAGAACTTATTGTGCTCCGAGTTGTATATCCCTACACATACCAAAATAGTCCCATCATAAATGGGGGGAAAAAAATGCTCCTCCATTTGGTAGGTTTACAAAAAGGTTTCTAAGTTGAAAACTTTAGAGGATGAAATACCATGGAAATTCAACTCTCTTAAACTGTGTTTATTATGGGCAAAACCATTGTGTCAGATGCATCGAAATTCTTATTGCTGACCAAATAACATCGCCAGCTGAATCCAATTTTAAATCAGGCTTGTTTCATTGATCAATAGCATGCAGAAGGGGAGACAGATGGTGCAACAGCATCCATATTGAGAGGGCATCCGAAATAAAAATTTAGTTTATATTTGATTTGAATAAGTATTTAAAATGTCTTTCTCACATTTCTCAGTACTAGGCCCTATAGATCCCTCCCACTACTCGAGTCTTAGAGGCATATAATCAAGGAGTTGGCCCTGGGCATGACCAAGCATCTGCATGTCACTAGATATTACAGTTTAAATCTTCTTATATTTTTTTTTAAATGACTTAAAACGGTATAAAGTATTTATTGCATTTTGTCAAAACTGTCAGGCTCAAATCCCTTTCACCGTGACTGTTGTTATGCATTTTCTTAAAACATTAAACTTAAATAAATTAACTGGATATATTTTTAGTTCTTTAAATTTTACACTATCACATCTGTCTGTAAAAAATTAAAATTAAATAATAAATTAAAAATGTTTTTAAAGAAGTATCCAGTTTTCCTTTGAATGGTAATTCATTTCAATTACGTTTGTGGCTAGCAATATTTTCTCTAATTTTGGGGATTTGGGAATTAAGTTTAAAATTTACATTTTCTTAAAAAAAAAGAAAAGAAAAAATGAAACTGAATACATTTTATAAAAAACATAAGTGAACTGGATACATGTTTTAGCTTAACTTTGGCACTGATCAGTCCATAAAAAAATTGAAATGTAATTAGGTAATTTTCATTACTATTTGTTTACTAATTCTAAGGATTAGATCCTAGGTAAAAATGAAATTGATATATTACAAAAAAAAGAAAAGAAAAAATGAATACATATAGTTCAACTTTTGCGAGCATGCCCTGTCTTTTTTTTTTTTAAAGTCATTATGGGAGATAAGCATAACAGTTTCTTTAAGTGATTTAGTTTTTTTTATGTATTAGTGCTTTCCACATCAGAGGCTCCTACCTGGGTGATTAATAAAATTTACATTTAATCTTATGTTCAGTGAATGATGAACTCCACACTTTGAGAAGTAGTTTTCTTTTAAGTGGAAGAAGCAAACTGAAGACCCAAAATTTCTTGTAATGTGTAAAAAGGTAGTTGTTAAAAACTGATGAATGGAATAGACATTACAGTGATATAAGTTGTCATGGTACTTCATCTCTAGCTCTAAATGAACAAAAAAAAAAAAAATTGCACTCAGTGAATCTGAGTATTCAAAACAAGCATTTGTGATGAAGAACCACTTCAAATGATCTTCAGTTACAAGCACCAAAGCCAATGAATTGCCATATACTATCACTCCATCTTTTATATTGATATTACATCTCCATCCAGAGTTGTAATAAATTTTTTTAGTTCCAACCAAAGGCAAAAATGATTATTTTTGATGACCTTTGTTGGATTATATTGTACAAATGGTATCAACATTTGTCTTTAGATGGGACTGACATAATACCATTTTCAAATGATGATAGGATGAAGTGTTGCAGGAATATTGATTGTAGCTTATAAACAAATTCAAACTGAAATCACCATTAGAAGAGGAAATGCAGGAGGATCATTCCAACTATTCAGAAAATCTTTTCCCAATAAATGTATTTTTTTCACTTCAGTTTTTTTTTTTTTTAGCTTGAAGATAAATGAATTTCAAGCTTTACAATAAGCATGTTTGAAGGATTTACCAAGGATTTATTTCATGAAACAAATTTCTAAGTTTTATAGTCATCATTGTTCTTTTTGAGGATTCAAAAATTGCATAATTACACAAAATTAAATACATCTATGACAGAAGGTATTCATATTACAGTGAAAAGAGCTGTTTTGTTGAATTTCACATCCAAAAATTAATAATGTTTCAGACATGTACCTTCAATGGATACTTTTTTTTTATGCCAATTTCAGGATAGTATACTTTTAACCTGTTTTTGATCTACTGTCAAATTGTGCTTCTGGCAGTTTTTAGATGGTGTAAATGATTTTATTTTTATTCATGTACAACTAAAAAAAATTTAAAAAAAAAAATTAATTTCTGTTGTGCATGACATTAACTATTGAAATAAAACTTATGAGCAATCAGAATTACCCAGATGTGATTTTAACAATTTCATTTTTGAGAACACCATTCTCCCCCAATGTTGAAGTTGGTTGAATGTAATAATTATTGATTCCATTAATATCATCTTTCTTTTACTTCAAAGCTACCTATATGACATTTATGAGGTTTCATTTGTTTGTAACCTGTATCTTCAGTATATACACTTATATTTTGCAAATATAGAAAAAGAGATATATTTTTGCTTGTGATACAAACATGGTAATTTTGTAACAAGATTCAGCTCTATTGAAAAAGTGCTCTTCTTTTTTCCTATAAATAGTAAATGTTCCATAACTATATTTGACAGCATGCCACCATGTTTACACTGTGGCTGTTATCATATTGACTATTTGACAATATAAAGGCTTATGTCACCCAACCTCTGAACAATTTTGCCTTTTTAAATAGAAGTATTTATTTTTTAAGTTTTGAGAGTAAAAGGTAGTTTACACTATTTACATTGTTCAGACAGATGTCATCTTTATTGCCATATTCAGAATGTACAATTGTACACTCCAGCCAGCTGATATTAGTTGGAATCTCAAACCAACCCCATTATCTAGTTCATGGGGAGAGATTGTTCTAATTCCACATGCTATGCCAACTAATATCACCTGAAGAACCAAAATGTCATGAATATGGCAATAAAGATGAGGACAACAGTCCGAACAATATAAATAGTGTAAATAATTACAATACATCATCTCAAATATAGACATATTAAAGGTAGTGTGAAGCAAGTTAGGTCTGGGGAATTTATGTAAATTAAGAAGAAGAAGAAGCAGAATAATAAGAAGAAGAAGAAGAAGAAGAAAAAAAGGAGGATAAACTTATTTGAAAATTTTTCATGAAAAAGAACTTTTTCTAAAGCTATCTGCAATTTTTTTATGACTTAATAAAAATGTATAAGTATGTACATGTTTAAATTATTAAGATGCAGCCAAATAGACAAGAAGCTTCACAATGACCAAGGAGCTAATTCTGTAGTTGCAACAGATACTATGAACAAGCAGTATGTTTATCATTTTAATGGAAAATTATTTGTAGATTTTCATCTTAAATGTAATATTTTCATTAGCAACCAAGTAAAATGCTGCCAATACCAGTCATCCATTTTTTGTTTATAGTGCGCTGGATAAATCTGACTAAAAATAGAAAACTTGACATTTGAAACCAAACCAAGAGTAGTTAGTATTAAATATTTCTGTTATTGTCAAATAAAGTGTATAGGAAAATCAGAAAAGGAATCTGGCTTAATAGATTTTATTCTACTCTTTGTTAATTACTGACTATATATATATATATATATATATATATATATATGAATAAAATCTTTAAAATATCCCAATTCATAGAAATATATAATAGATTACCAAAAAAGAAATCATCTAAACCTTCAAGTTATATACACATAAACGGTGAAATGTGGTGAAGGTTAGTATTGTTTGAAGGGATAAAGTTCTGTTGACTTGAAGAATAAGCTGTACTTTAATTAAAGAAACTGTAAATATTTTACTGTTGGTGACAACTTGCAAATTTTTCCATGCATATACAGATGAATATTAGAAAGAAACTGCAGAAAAAAAAAGCCAGTTTGGTTGCTAGTTTACAATATATTTAAAGAGCAAGTGTTTATATTAAAATTTCACCCTGTAAAGTTTATTAAATTGTTAAAAGAAAATAGTCTGGAAAAACATTAAGAGAAAAATCAGAATTTTCTTTCTTTCACTTAAAATTTAAGTATTAATTCATAAATAAAAACACAACTAAGTATTATATAATATTTTTTTGATTGTACAATTTACTTGTGTCTCCAAAACAAAAGTTAAATTTCTTACCTTTCCAAGCGTTCCTGTTCCAAGCGCCGTTCCAGGCGTTCCTTTTCAAGACGTTCAAGTCGCTCCCTTTCAAGGCGTTCTCGGCCCAATTCCCTTTCATGTAAAAGACTTGCTTCACGCATTAGATCTTCTTGATGAGGGCTAAGTATGTATGGCTGTGGATTGGCAACTGCTGAAAATTTCTGCTGTTGCCAGAGAACATCCAACTGAGCACTGTTCAAACTGCCATGGATTTGACCATAAGAAGACAAGATAGGGAGATGAGCATTGGGATACTGGAGAGCAGCTAGATGACTTTGTTGTTGTTGCTGTTGTTGCTGTTGTTGTTGTTGAGGGGTGATTGCTCCAATAGGAGGTGCACTTAAGCCATGGGCTTCAATTTGGCCAATAGTTGCTGCATGAGGTAGAGGGAGATGGGCTGATGGCAATGAGCTCAATGGTGGTATTTGGTGGGGGGAGAAAGGAACCTGGGGCATTAACGTCCTTGGCAACTGGTGGCTTGACAGTTGGCCTGATGCTGTGATGGTTCCATGCCCAGCTGGTAGAGCAGTTGGAACATTTGGATATGAGGGCTGAGTCAAAGGTTTATGGGGAGTCAGCATACTCTGCACTGGGTTCTTACGCATTAGCTCTGGATCTCTGTATGGATGGACAGGCTCATGCTTGTCAATTATTAATGGACTTGAAGCTGGACTATATTTGGAGCTTTTAATTTCTTCCACACGAAACCGCTCAGGTTGTGGACCAGATCGATCATCTGAGTGTCCCGATGTAGAGAAATCCATTCTTTCTGTTGTTGTTAGAGGTTTTTTTACAGATGGGAGACATTTTTCATTGAGTATATCTGATGAGTTGAAAGTTGTTGTTTCTTCCTGGTCTTTAGCAGGAATAGATTCTGCTTCATTTTTGCTGGGAGATGAACAAGGTGATGGGTCAACATCATTTCCATTGTGGTTTAACTTCTCTGATTTAGTTAATTTTGTAATTTGATCAGTCACTGGGCGGTTGAGGTCAATATTTGCACTTAGTGACCTGTGTTGCTGTGCTGCTTCTGGAATTGGTTGTGGAGATTTTTTCTCAGTGTTGTTATTGTTACCTGTTAATAAGAACTGTTTTTTAAAATGCATATTATCCTGAATGCCTGCTAATATACTCTGCTCCAACAAAGTCTTCACTCCATTGTCTGGAGACTTCTCCTTAAAAGAATATGGACTGTCACTCTTTACTTTACAAGGTGTGTTATCTTTAAGAGAATTATTACTTTCCTTTCCTTTGTCTTCCTCGTTTTCTTTCTTTTGTTCTTTCTCCTCTTCTTCCTTTCTGCTATTAGTTACATCTGCATTAGTCGTCAGTACATCCTTTGCTATTTGCTTCTTTACAGAGGAAATAACAGTCCTTGCCATGCACTCTGCTGTTTCACCACTTGAAACATTTTTCTTTTCACGTAAAGATATAGAAATTTTCTCAGCAGGGAAATCCTCTAATTTTTTCACTTTTATAGACACTGTACTATTACATATACAGAGTTTCTCAAGCTCTTTATCTGTCAATATTGTTGAGAATTCTTTCTTAATTAGCTTATCAGAACTTTTAGTTTTTGTTTCTTCATTTTGTACAGTATTTGTTAATTTTTCTTCAGAGCAAAGAGTGTATGCATCCTTGTGTAATGATGAATCTTTTTGACTCTTTCTTCTCAAATTATTTTTAATATCAGTTACAGGCTCATTTGTTATTTCACTGCTAATTCCAGTATTCTTTTCAACTTTACTCTTGTATTGCCTTTTGCTTTTTAACTTGATCCGTTTTGCTTCAGTGGCTGAATATCTACGAGATTTGTGGGATTCCCTGTTTGTGCCACTATTCTGAGAAGAATACTTAAGTTTGTTGACAAGTATAATAGAATTGTTGCTTTCTTCGACTGTTGTAGTTTTTATAGCATTTTTCAAGTCTTTTTTCACTTCTATCACTGCAGAGATCTTTCTTTTCTTTTCTCTAATAATAGTTTTGCTTCTGGTATTAGGTACATCACAGCCTGTAAAAAAGATTTTAAATATTTTAAAAATATCCATGAATACAAAACAGGTTTATTATTTGTTAATGATGATGTTTCTAGAAAAATTAAAACAATTTTAAATGGAAACAAGACAAGTTACAAATAAAATATGTTCAGTAAGTTGCCTACTTGGTTTTAAATCTGAATTTGTAATGGCATATATTGAATAAAGCCTTAAAATTTGGTTGTAAAGCTATTTCAGAGAACTTTGTGAACATTTCTTCTGTATATTTTACAACTGAAATCCTGTCAAAATGTGTATTTTTATAAAAAATAATAAAATTTGAAAAAATGTTACCACAGTTAAAAGCACTACAAGGTGCACAATAAGTTGAAACAGATTCAATAATGAGAATCATGCTATTGGCAGCATAAATTAGTAATATAGAAGTTATCAGTTCTATACAAATATAGAAATTTAAGTGTCTTATATATATAAAATCACAAGTTCTGTGCTCACTTGAAATTAAAATTTCCTTTTATAAGAACTTGCCACAATTGGCACTATGAATGTATAAGCCAGTGCCTAAGCACAAAACATATCCTGTTTAATGACTAATATAGTTTAAAATTTAGCTTGCATAGTAGCTGGCAAAAATGAAAGGATTACTTATATCTGCCAAGTATCAGATTATCTGTATGAGATACCATATATTTATATATCCCCATTAACTGCCTATCTATTCTACAGAATTAAGAAAAATCAAAGTGTAATAACTCATCCTTCTGAGATTTTAAAGTGAGTGAAGCATTATTGAATATTTTACTGGGGAAAGTTAGTAGATACTTATGCTTAATAGAAGAGAGTGTGAAAGAGAGAAGAACAAATAGAAAACTGCTTCTGAAGTAAATGATATTTCAAGAAAGTCAACACCAGCGACATAGTTATAGAGAAAAGTTTTGTGGACAATTCAACTCCCTAGACACTAAATGAGAAACTTCATTTTTGTCACAAAAGGATAAGGTTTTTGTTCCTGCATTACCTGAGAATTTTCAGAAATTAATAAGCAACTCTGAAATACATATATGCCATCTTTGCATCTATGAACTCAGAGATGACTTAACTGGAATTACAATTACATAATTTTTTAAATTAATAGCCTACAGAAAAAAAGATTAATATCAAAGTTATAGATAAAAAAAAAAAATTTTTTTTTAGTAATGACCACACAAAGTTTGGCTAATTTGGATAAGCAGTTGAACTGAATTCTACTCATTTATCTGTTTAGAAATTTAAAAGGAATCAATAAATAATGCCAGTAAGCTGAACAATGAAAGGTCAATACAAATTCTAAGCTTCTTAGTCACTTGACTAAAACCCGATCATTCAACATTTAATTAAAACTCAAAACAGCACTGGTTTATATAAACAGGAATTGAACATGGGTCACAGCTACAGAGCTATTACCTAATGGGAAATAGACAACAACGAAGCACAAAGAAAATGAAAGGGAATATATCATACTGTATCTATATGACAGAGGCTCCCTTCTTAAACCTTACCCAACAAGAAATTAAATAATTTACTAAACAAAGCACAAGGGAGTTAAGTTGGTAGGATGATTTAATGTCCTGTAACAAATGGCATAAAGCTTCAGAAATCATGTCTAATTTTTATTCATAAAGCTAACTTTCATGAATCAATGGCTACAAATTTGTATTCTGTCATTTTAGTTCATCTGATAAAAAGTAGTGCAGAGTCAGATTTTCTAAATTCTCTGAACAAAATTAGTAATTTTGGTTAAATGAGTTTAAGAATATAGAATATTTCCTCTGGACACAAAATTTATATAAATGTGAATATATATATCCAAATGGACACAACAAGAGTAAGGTATGCTTACTCTTGATTTAACTGAATAAAAATGATAATTTTACATGTTTCAACAAATACAATAATGTGCCTAATCCTAATTATTTAATGATGAACAGGTATTTCAGAACCATTACAATTGCACATAAAAATCAATCCTCATCATCTCTAGATGTATCAATCAAAGCAAGACATGTAATGTTTGCAGCCAAATCTTTTTTTTTAAGAATCAATACAACTCATTAAATAAGCATACATGACAGAAGAAACAAAATTAAATGACAATGATTTTGATGAACACAATGCTTCATGCTGGTAAAAAGCCACAAGCAGTTGGCAATCCTTTTTAATCAGTATGAACAAAGGCAATAAGTAAATATATTAAAATAGGTGATAGAAACAAAACTCAATAGATACTATTAAACTAAGGAAAAACTATACAGTAGTACAAACTTGATATCAAGTCTTAGCTTTCAAAATATAAAAGAAAAAAATATTTACAAACATTAAAAAAGTCATTGTACTGTCATCATTAAGCAAAGTTTCATGCTCTAAATACCTGAAAAATTAATACTGAAGTTATTGTTGTCATTCAAACAAAAAGCTGAATAGAATCAAACCACCTTCTGTAATTTATACCATTTTATATACAAAAATAAAAAAATTATCAAGTGTTACAAATACTAAGAGAGAGCAGTAATGTTTCAAAATAAGTAATTTTGCCTTAATCAGGCCTACTGAAATAAAGGCCAAAACAAATTCAAAACATCACTGAATGTTTTTTTTTTATTATTCTAAAACAATACCTGAATGTAGCACTTAACGACATACAAATTGAAATAATCAACATTGCATCATATCCTGTAATTACTCATAATGGAAACAAAACAAATTATCCTTTTTCAAAGTAAAAAAAGGATAACTACTTTTCTTATGGCTTTTTATTAAGTCATTTAAAAGAATAAATAAAAAAAAAATCATGGAGAAACTAAAAAATAATCTTGCTAGTCCTAATAAGCAAACAATAAACCTGCTAGTTTTCTATCAATACTATTACTAAACTTTAAAAATCAAATCAGATATTCAAAAACTGAATCAGAAATTTAAAAGTAGCAATAAATTTAAATCTAAGATCTAGTCAATTGTTTCAATGTTTCATAACTTTTGAAGTAGATACAGAACATCAGAAAGTAAAAATTAACTGGAAGAAAATGGGTATTTTTGCCAGTATATTTGAGAATAATTCTGATATTCATATCAAATGATCTATCCACTGGATAGCAAATATTTCAATATATATCTAGTTCTATTCCTTTTTTTTTTTGAATACTATAAAAGGTTAGCAATTTGAGTCTGCTCTTATTTATAAGCTTATTTCTATCTAACTCATGATAATCCTTCATTCCAAGAACCTGACAACATATCAAAAATTAATTGCAGGCATCAAAATTATGAGATAAGGCTTATCAATTTTGCATTCTACTCAGAAAAAGCATAAAGGAAAACCTGTTAAAACTTACAGTTAATAAGTGTGGATTTGCAACTATGTATTTTAATGAAAATCTTGTAAGATACAAAGTGATTTCTGCACTTTGTGATAATCCCATTAAAAAAACAAGCATTGTTTCCATACTTATCAATAACTAAGCTGAACTGAATCTTACAAATTTCATTATAAAATTCTGTATAGTGAAGAATTAAACTGATAACTAAGCTAGCAAAAAACAGATTTTATATACTGTTTGTTCTATGAAATTCAATAGTTACTGAATAACACCAGTTGTATTGGTATCACTCATATAAAAGATAATAGAAGTAATGAATAACATTAAAAGCTTTCCAAGATCAGATATAATTAAACTTAACTTAATTGATATACTAAAGACTAAAAGTAAAAACTACTACACTAGCTAAAACTATAACCCTTTCTGTAATTGAGAAAAAATTGCAAAATTGACTTTTCATAATTTATCATTGACAGATAATTATGAAAAGTACCCGTTTTACTACATACACTAGCCAAGAAGAAAATCTTTACTATTTAGAATCTCTTTATACTGGAACATTTTCAGTATCAAAAACAAGAGAAATCTGTCATTGTAAAAAGATATTCTCTTACTGAATTGTGTATTACAAAATACAAGTACCAATAATTTCATAGCACTATTGATATGAGGCATTTTATGGATTTATTTCAAATGCAAGGCCCTTTACTTTAGTTTTAAGAACTTAGAAGTTATTCTCAAAGGAACATCAAGTTAAAACTAGCACCAAAATTTTAGTACATAATTTTAAGAAAAGCACTCGATATAACCAAACTATTTGTATCATAAAGGGTTAATGTTCAAATAAAGATTAAATATGTCTCAAGATATCAACAGATCAAAAATTTCATGTAAAAGCAGAAATTAAATTCTCAATTTGATTGGCAACAATATTTCACAAATATAATTCTTTTTATTTATATCAAAGATTCTCATTTCATCTTTTTCATAAATTAACAGTAGAGGAATATTCATAAACTATTTGTACAAGTGTAACTTGAAGAAATTTCAATTTAACACCTTCCTTTTCTTAGTGATAAAACCCTTTTTGTGCCATGTGACATTTATAGTTTTACATTAATATTCATGATAGCCATTATATATGATAACCTTTTAAGTAGTTCTGACCCATTTTTATCTTTCTACCATAAAATTGAAGTCTGGAAAAACTAGAAATTCAGCCTGTTTTATAAATAGTATCAATACAAGAAAATCTTTTGTCTAAAATGTACAAGCCATTTCTTTTATCTAAATATTGATACATAAACAGGGATAAAGAGAAAAAATACCTGTATCTCCAGGATCAGGATTGTTACTACTGCTACTTCCACTTGAAGTATGCCTCTGACGTGTTTTCCTTAGTCCAGATAATTTGCTGTTACTGGGCACAAACTGGAATGGATTTTGATTATGATGTCTTGTGTTATGAAGCTACAAAAAAGTTTTCCAAAAACAAATTAAAACCAAAATATGTTAAAGTAATATCAAATGGCTTTGAAAAGAAAACTACAATTCAATGGAGCCACTGCAAATAAACACTAAGAAAAAAGCATCTCCAGTAATTTATTTGCACTAACCAAAAGAGGAAATCTTTAAAATGTTTAATCACATAAACAGTATATTTTTTGTCATTTAATTTTTAAAACTGGACAGGTTCATAGAATACATTCTAGAACAAAAAAATTGTTCACTTCAAATTTTTGAAAAATGGCTCAACTGAAATTGAAACACACATGGCTAGTTATGTACAATAAACCAGTTATTTCTTTTTGTGAAGACTGTTAGTGATATATTAAAAAGTCAAATTGAAATTTAATATCTGCAAATGCATTTTTATAACTGATATGCACCTCAAATATTTAACTAGATAATAAATACAATAATATGAATAAAAAGTAGGACCAATTTGAAAGGAAAGAAATTATAAATTTTTTATATATATATATATATATATATATAAAAACAAACAAATATTACATTTCTTATATCTAAATTTCAGCAGTGATGGCTTAAAAATCAGATTTTATTCATTTGCTTTAAACCCAATACTTTTAGTTTTGAACAAAACTTGAATATTACCTAATGTTTATAAGAACAAGATTGTTAAAATAAATTAACATTTTAATGCCATATACTTGTTTATGGAATTTTTCCGCTATACTCATTTTATGAAATAGAAGAAATATTAAAACAGTCTATGAACATTTCATATCAGACTGTTTTTGTGAAGGATATCAAAAGGAAAGTTTTGTGAGTAAAAAAATTGTCTTCTAGAAAGAAACTGGGCTTGAGACCCTTATAAAATGAATGGAAGGAAACAATGTTAGGCTAGATGTACAGATGGTAAAATGGAGATACTAATAACCACTTTCATTTATTCTGTGAAGAAAGAAAAATCTTTATCATGTAACTGGAGCAACCTAAGCTAGTTGGGGTTATGAGTGGGTATATTTGCATACTCATCCTTTTCCTAGCTTTACAGAGTCATCCAATACAAAATCAAAAAGATGTTTATGTTCAAGAGGAAGCAAAGTTAAGTTGCTCATAACAGGACAGACATTAATGTAATGGTTTGTATGCTCAACAGAGACTACACCTGTTTAACAAAGAACATTTTGCATTAGTGGGGTTTTATTGATGATGTACAGCATTTGGACAGCTGCTATTGCCAGTATCATGAACATCATGCATCTTTGTTGAATGAAAGAAAACCCTTATTGGAGAAGTGAATGGAGTCAACTTCTAACAGAAAAAATAAAATATTTTAAAACTTTATCAAATATGCTTAAAAGTATTTTAGTTAAAATTTTGCTTTTAGGAATATGCTTCATATAAAAAGGCACAATAAAAGGTTATGAGAGACAAGAGTGGTATACTTGTTATAGTTAGGTACTTTCCGTGTACATATTGAGGAGCAATGTTGAATATACAAGTTTTGTAAGTGTGCTTGTGAGTTCTTGAGTGCTCCACCAACCTGACCTTGTGCTATAGCTAGCTTAAGTTCAACATATAGCATGTTAAGCACTATTATAATAAAAGTGGATTGTAATCAGATCAAAACAATTTAGAATTAATTTTTCCGATCAACAAATCAGGGAGTGTGCTTTAAATTATACAAACACAAATAAGCATATAAACTTTAGAATTACGGATAAATTAATTTTATAAATAATAAAAGTAGTATAAAACTAACTTTACAACAATTCATTTTACTTCACAGATATTACCAAAACCTTAACAATGAATGTAACTTTATTAAAAAAAAAAAAAAAAAAAACCCTGAAAAAAACAAAACACTGTTAAAGGAGGATGTTACTGCAAAATCATAAAATACTGTAATGTAATTTAGATGTTAAAAACAATTGTCTCAAAATTCAATATAAAATATTCTTTTGTATTTTTCATAACAGCAAGATATACACAAGACAGACTAAATTTTTAACACAGCTTAGTAAACAAATTATACCTTTTTTTTTTAGAGCCTATAAAAAAAACAAGTAATTAGGAAAACAATGAATCAATTTCAACCTTCATAAGGAAAAAAGTCTGGGATATGTGTTGAGTTGTGATTTTTTTCTTTCCATTAGATAAACAAAGCCAATATGATGAAAACAATAGTACTCATTATGACAGATGAACAGAAGTAAATCTTTATTTTCTTTTTTTTGTATTATATAAAAAATGTCAGTCAACAAGAAATGGAATAAAACCCAATAGAAACTACTTATATATTGAATAAATTTAATTCAGGCTAACAACACTAAGGCTTCTATGCAAAAGGCTATTGTGAAATATACATTAGTGAATAAATATTAAAATTACTAAATTCTAACCATTACACACAATTATTATGATGAATTCTGATAAAGTCATGTTGGAAATCAAACTAATATCCAATTTATGTTCAATAAATGTTTTAGTATGCAAAAGTGCACTGATACAACCAACAATAACATTTTTAAATCTAGCTATTTTATATAATTGATGCAACTCACTGGTATAAAGATTGTTTCTTTAGCGAAGTCTAATAGAATTTTTACACTTTAATGCACACAATTCTTGGTGAATGCACAATGTGAAATCTGCAATATCCATGTGGCATGAGTAAGACTTCATTGGAAATTAATAAAAAAGAAAAAACAAGATGAGAAACACAAACATATCTGATAAACATCTATAATAATTCATTTCACATTTGATAAAAAAATAGAAATACTTTTCTACAATTTTCTTAATTGTAGAACAAACATTGTGATGATAATGAAAAAAATATGAAGTAATAATATTTTAATGCATGATCTTTATTAACAGATGAGTTTCATAGCTTCAAATGTAGATTCATAATGATGAAATTTTGGAAAGTAACCAAAGCTGTATCCAAAGTTATTGCAACATTTTGGGATTTGCTGACTGCAAAAGGTTGAAGCCGTTAATTGATGGTTTTATTGTAGAGTGGGAAAAACCTGCAGCAGGTGATAGAGTTATTGATGACCTTCCATTCTAACAATTACTGAATATCAAACATTGTACATAAAAAAAAAAAAAATGAAAAAGTAAAGCAAATGATAGCTTATAATTAAGTACCGCCAAAGCTTCACTAAAAAAAAAAGAAAAAAAAAAAAGAGGAGACATGAAAAGAAAAAAAATCTATTAAATGTTTTGTCAAAGTTTACTGTGCTATCATTAAGAGAAAAGACGAAGAGATTTTTTTTATATCAAATTAAAAAAAAGTGTACATATATATGTGACATATACATATTATATATATATATATACACATACATACATATATATTATATATATATATATACACACATACATACATATATATTATATATATATATATACACACATACATATTATATATATATACACACATATATATTATATATACACACATATATATTATATATACACACATATATATTATATATACACACATATATATTATATATACACACATATATATTATATATACAGACATATATATTATATATACACACATATATATTATATATACAGACATATATATTATATATACACACATATATATTATATATACAGACATATATATTATATATACACACATATATTATATATATATATATATATACATATATATATACAGACATATATATTATATATACACACATATATATATTATATATATATATATATACACATATATATATACAGACATATATATTATATATACACACATATATATTATATATACACACATATATATTATATATACACACATATATATTATATATATATATATATATACATATATATATACAGACATATATATTATATATACACACATATATATTATATATACACACATATATATTATATATATATATATATATATATACATATATATATACATATATATATATATATATACATATATATATATATATACATATATATATATATATACATATATATACATATATATATATATATATACATATATATATATATATATATACATATAAATATATATATAAATTACCCCTCGTCCCGTTTCGTAATTTTTTCTTTTTATAATCTAAATTTAAAATTTATTTTCGATAGATTAAAGGTTTTTTAACTTGTCAATATGTTTTAAACATTTTATTAATTATATCTATTTGTACTCTCGGTTTAACTCGTTGTAATTTATTTTATTCGTCAATAAGTTTTTAAAGTCCTTTTAAGGTCGAATTCCCTTTTATTTTTGTAAAAAGCAATATATCAGATGTACTAAGTATCTTACTGGGATGTGGGTAAAATGGAAAACATAATTACCTTCTAAGTATCCGATGAAAGGGTGTCCACAAAAAAAAAAAAATTCCCCGCAAACAACTTAAATAGAGCACACACCATTGTGATTGGCTATTGATCAACTACCAATCAAATGCGCGATGACGGGGTATATTATAGAAGTTAGTGTCTGTAAGCATTTTTAGAGGGCGTATCAGAGTCCGATCAGCTCTGATGGGGTCGACTTGGTGAGGTCAGTATGATGTTTGAAAGACCCGAAACTGCCCAATGATCCATTTCAGAACATCACTGACGACGCCCTCTAGCGCTAAAGAGCGTATATTCAAAGTATATACATATATATATATACATATATATATACATATATATATA
>CAXIWW010000243.1:0-52500 GCA_964036315.1 Acanthosepion esculentum
AAAAAACTATTAGTCAAAATTATTTAAAGTGTAGTCTCAACCATTTTAGTGGAAATAAACTGTTAAATGACTTAAGAATATTTCTCTTGATTGCTGAGAAAATTAAAAAAAAAATTAACCAGGAAAAATGTTAATATATTTGAAGATTACTTTTGCAGAACTTGAACCAACTTTCAAATAAGTTAACTTATCATAAATGTTAATGTTTACATCCAGTTTATTCCTTGCTATTTTTAATGTTATATCAAATATCTGCATACAATTTACAAATAAAAATAAAAGAATGGAGTGTGTATTCGTCCACCCATGCTAAAATACAAGAGGGTCTTTAAGTTCTTAATCTGACTTACTTTACAGAATCTGTACAAACAGAATTTTAAAATAATCCGTTTTTGTTCAGACAGAGACCTTTAATCTGCAACTGCCAGTTTCTTGTTCTAGTCACAATCATCACGTGCTAGAGAGGAATATCTATCTCAATAAATGGAAGCCTGTGTCAATTTGCATGCTTCACAAATTGTTGATATATTTCTTTTTTGGTTGGGGAAATTTAATTATTTTTAGATGAATGAATGTTATTTTTTCTGTTTTGAAAAAAATCTGGTAAAAATGAGTTTGAAATTCTTGTTGACAGGGACTTTGAGAGACCCTTAATTTTAGACAGATTAGTTAAAGCTCCTAAATTATTTAATTTCATTTTGACAGAAAACTGGTTTAAAATATTTATAGATATGACTATTTTTTTTTATATATATTGCTATAGTATCTAAAATATAAATCACACACACATGGGATTTTCATCCAATATTACTTGTAGAACATTTTTACTTATCACTTTTTTGTCATCCTGCTTTTTGGTTTAAATGATGACTAATCTTCTTAATATGTTCATGAATAAATTCTATTTGTAATAAATATAAGTACAGGGAATTTCTCTAAACCCAAGGAAATGATACTTAATCTATCATGAATTTTTGCAACACATTTTAATTTTGTTCTTATGAAATTTGCCATTACAAGGGATTTCTGAAAAGTTTCTGGCTCAACCAGTAAGGGATTCCAAAGAAATGTTTGATCATTTAGTTACATTTTGGGAAGTGAATCAAAATATTAATTTTTCAATATGTTGAGTATTAAATTATTGATAATAGGCAGACTATTATGCAGGATCACTAGATTTACTGAGTAAGATAGGTAATCTTGTCACACGTAATTTTAATCAAACTTCTTTTATATAAAATTTGGTAAAGTGCCTTTGCATTTCTGACATTAGTGGAATATAATCAACTATGCAGAAAAATAGTTGAAAACTTTTACTAAATGACTTAAAAGATTTTTTTGAGACTTCAGAGATCTAAGTATCAATGACACCTTTACGTTGTGACTATTCAAGTGTATAAAATTTAAGAATTAAAATTAATTTTACAAAAATTGGGAATTTAAGACCACTTTGCCATTGGTCTTTATAATTCTTAACCCCGTTTTTTATTTTAAACCCATTTACTTTTTAAATTAATGATCATTTTCACTTATAACCTGTTCTATATAATTTCTATCTACTACCACAATATATGCATGTGATTTTCTTTTATTCATTTCATAATTAAATCTGAACAGCTAAACTCTTTATACAAAGATTTAATTAATTTTAGTTGCTTAAATTTTAATATGCCATTTTTCTTTTTTTTTCTTCAGATTTACAACTGTAGTTCTTGGATTAGTTGCACTGAAATTTGTGGCTGTCTCTTTCACTGAAACCATAAAAAGTTCAGCCCCATTATTTACTGTCTTCATTTCACGGGTTTTGATAGGGGAACAAACTGGTCTTTACACATTTCTCTCATTGATTCCTGTCATGGCAGGACTGGCTCTCTGTTCTGCTTATGAACTAAGTTTTAGCATTAAAGGTTTTGTAGCAGCTTTAGCAACAAATATCACTGAATGGTATGTATATGCATATATTTATTTGTTCATTTATTACTCTTTGAGTGCAAGGAAAGATAATGATTGTTTGTAAGAAGCATTACAATATTATTTTACAAATTGTTGATCATTGTCTTTTTGTTTAGTCACATGACAACCTTTAACAGCATTTTTTCTTTCATCCAGTCATATAATGAGGAAAGGAAATTTTCATATTACCTGAAAATGAATTTATATAAAAATAATGTCCACATTCGAAATTGTTTTAATGTTATAAATTAAAAATAGCAAAATTTTTAAAAAAATTGATTATTGCTCCTAAAATTTTTATATAATTTGACAACATAATTAATAGACTTTATTCAATATTTTACAAATATATAATTTAATTAATCTTTATTTCTACAAAAGGTAACTCTTTTGGATATTGGAACTGTAGTATTTATGTTTCTTGGAGTTCTCTCTTTTATTTCAGTGATCTCAAACTTTTTTAAGAAAACGAAGCATTTGTTCATTATAACAATCACATTTCCATCTAAACACTTGTAAAATTTGTCTGCTATTTATTAGAAAGGTTAAAATTATATTAATGTTCTCACAGATTAATTATATTAATGTTCTCACAGATTGTTATAAAGATTAATTTAGTTTTGATGCACATGATTTATTGTATTGATGAATATAACATCTTTAGATAACCATTTTACTTGTACTTGAAATTTACTTACTCTTTATGGAAACTATTATTGAAGTCAATAAATAGTAACATTCTCTGATTGGGGAATTTGAATATTGCTCTCTATTCTGATGTAGAAGCCCTGCCGGCTACAGCTCTGTCTTGTCTCTCCGGTGGTTCTAGCCAAAAAGTAAACCACCTGGTCCTCCTCCGGTGAACTGAAGGAACCACCACTATCCGCCACGTTGTGTATTTTTGATCTGAACAGCAGTATTTCAAATTTCAGGACGATCTGGAGGTAGGACAAATTAAATGGCTGGGCTCCACGCTGAAAGAAATCGCTTTTCGTGCAGAAAAGTTCTTGTCGTAACCGCAAGGGCACAAAGAAGAAAGAAATAAGCAACACTTTTGGTTCCTGTACAAAGAGCCCTTTATGGCTACTGTTTTTATGTCACTATCAAAGAAATTGCACGAATACAAATGGTTATAACGAGGTTCACTCGTTTGGGTCGGAACGTCACAGAGAGAGAAAGACACAATTATGCTGGTCGACATTCGGCTGTACTAACGGAGATAAGTCGTGGTTCTTTGACTGCCCCCTCCGAAATAGCAGTCGGCTTTTCTCAGCTTTGTTTACGAAGTTATCAGGTTTTGCACGGTTTTGATTTCTATGTCTGGGTATGATTCGGACTTTTTGACGCCGGCAACCAACTGGCCAGATCAGCAAGACCCACTAAGCCATTTCTGCTGCGTTTTCCTTCGCATTCTCTGATCTGCGATCCCTCCCGTTCTCTCTGTCTGCCGCTTCTCTCGTGTTCCGACGCATTCTCTGTTCCGACCTGATTTCCGATCTCATCTGCCCAACTCAAGCGTGCAGGTCGCTTATATAGAGTGAGGGGGAGCTAAACGGTTTTTAGGCACTGCCCACGAATTTCAATATGCAAATCGCCCTGACCACCATGTGTTTCCACCTGTTCTCTGAAACTCAGTGGGAACCCAGTTTTCAAGAGGTACTAAAATCGGATTCAGACTCCCTGCTGGGTTTTTCGCAAACAATATCCACTTAAGCCCGGCAAAAAGCACTTATCTCATCTGAGGGCTCTGGCTGGATTTTGCCCGGCAGACCACCCAAAATCCAATTCACCATTTATCACAAGTTTTACTTAATGAACCCGTCCATTAATTACTCTGGAATTAATCCACCTAGTTAATTAATAATTCAATCCCAGAAACAACTAAGTAAAAAGAAAAACTTATTTCTGGAATTAATCCGAAATCCCTTGTACCGAACTAATTAGTACCTTCATCCCAATCCTTTAGAACCGTTGATTAATAAAACCCACCGGGGGGGGGGGGGCTCTCTCTCTCTCTCTCTCTCTGTTACAATTCCTCCCTTACCCATCTGTCATTTACTAGTAAATGACATATGAGGCGTCATACAAAATAAAACGACAGTAGAAACAGGATTGTTCAGCTGTCCTTCCTGGAAGTTCATGGTTCTCCGGCGATCCGGTCTGACTTCAACTGCGAACAATTCTAGAAATAAAAACATGAACAAGAACAGACAAGAAAAAACGAAGTCGAGATATAGTGTTCTGAGTCCTTTTCTGTTTCTTTTCAGAGCGTCTTTATAAATCACATTGTCATGCTTTCACTGAATAAGGTTCATTGTTCAGATTTTCACATGCAAAAAAAAAAAAAAAGAAGTTTGTTTACTATAAGGATATATGTTTTCATTGATCTCACAACAATTAGTATTTTCATCCAGTTCACTACTTGGGATGCTCCCATATCTTCACCAACTCATTTACCTCTTCATTCATCTACATATGTATTGCATCTATAGAGATTTTTTTTTCTTTTTATAATTGAATACTCCTCATTTTTGTTTTCTTCAAAATCAAAAACACATTTTTAAAATTAAACACACATTTTTAAAAAAAAATTAAACACTCATTTTTTTCCCCAAAATTAAACACTCAGTTTTTTTCCAAAAATTAAACACTCAGTTTCTTTTGTTATTTTTTTAAAAATTAAGATTAACCGCTCATTTTTTTTTTTTCTAACTACATATTTTACTTATTTATTCCCTTTTATTTTTTTTGTCACAACCTTGTCTTACGATTGGTTCGGGCCTTCACAACAGGCCTCGTTAGACTTTTTATGGGTTCCAATTCTCTCACAGCAACTGTGGGCTGTTCTCCCACATTGGCTGCAGGTTCTAATGCATCTCGGTCGAGTTGGTTTTGGTAAGGCACACCAATTGGGTTCCCAGTACGCTCCGCACTTCCACTTTCTGCCAGTTCAACTTCCACACTTGACATTCTCACTTGTCTCTTTTTCCACCACCACCACCTCAAAGAAACCATACCTAGAATTAATATAATCCCCACAACAGTTGGCCAGGTTACTATGGTAACCATTTTCTCTCTCCAGTCCGAATCTTGCCTACTCAGCCCAGTTAATTCTAACTTCAATCGCCCGAAATCAATCTTATCAACAGGTTTCAGTAACCCTGGCATTTTCCTTAACGAAAACTGAGGGAACTCTTTCGTAATTGGATCCCATAATTCAGCCCATCCAGTTTCATTTGATCCTACTAATTTCAACAACGCCTCGTTCCCTTCGAACCTCTCTTCTGCTTGATAGTAGGGGGTAGGGATAGGGTCAGCTCATGTACACCACAGCCAAGGAGATGCTTTAACAAGAAACGCTCCAGCTCCTGGTACTCAGTTGTTATAGTTACGATTACATTTGCCAGCTCTTGCTTAAGATCATGTAGGTATGCAATTAACCAATTAATACTCTCTCTGTTCTTAACCACTTCCAACCTAGTAACATTAAGTATCGATACGCTTTCCTTAACTACCTGGGCCATCGATTGCTGCCTCTGCTCTACCTGCGTCAGCTTCCTCTTGATCAACCTTATCTCATCTTCGGACACAGTGCCAAATAACAAACCTAATGCCATACCTATTATAGGAAACACTGCCCTCTTTTGTTTAGTTCTCAACAACATAATTCCCTTTATCAGTTGGCCCATAAGAGCCCGAAATGTCTAAACTCATTTTCTTAAATGGGTAGTGGGGAATATCCATCTCTAAAACCGGAGCAGCCCTATTAACCACCACAAGGATCCCTGCTCTCTATTAACCACCACAAGGATCCTTCCCTGCATCCCATTAGAATGTCTGAAGACCAACTTCTCGAGAGCTCCTCTCTGCGGCTGCTCGGTCTCACGCTGTCCGCTGATCTGAGATGGAACAACTGCATCGAGCCAGTTGCATCATCCACCGCAAGGAAAGTTGGTTCCCTGTGCCGAGCCAGAAAATTCTTCTCCCCGGAATCGATCCTCCAAGTCTATAAATCGACCATTCGCCCTTGCATGGAGTATTGCTGCCATATATGGTCTGGTGCCCCTGCTGTTTGCCTCAGGGTTCTTGATAAGATCCAGAGACAGATATGCAATGTGATTGGCCCTGATCTGTCATCTCGTCTGCAGTCGCTCTCTCACAGACGCGATGTTGCCTCGCTCTGTCTTTTTTACAAATACTTTCACGGTAATTGCTCCGAGGAGCTGCTTTCGCTTGTCCCTAGGCCTCATGAATTTAAACGTCCTACGAGGCTGGCTTCCCGTTCCCACCCCTTCACCGTTGAAGCTGTTAGATGTAGACGTCTCTTCTACTCCAATAGCTTCATGTCTCGCACATCTCGCCTATGGAACTCCTTTCCCTATTACTGTTTCCCTGACAAATACAATCTCCAAGGTTTAAGTGTAGCATCAATCGACATCTCTAGTTGCCTTGATCTATCCACTTCCCTTCTCCACATCCTTTCACCTTTCATTCCTATCTGCTCTCACTCCAAATCTTCTGTAACCCCCTTGCCTTGATCGACCCACTGTCTTTCTCTTTCTCCACATCCTCTCCTTTACCACTCCTATCTGCTCTTCCTCCAACCCTTCTATAACCCCTTGCGTGATAGTGGCCTCCAGCCTTGCTTGGGGTGATGTGCTTAAAAAAAAAAACATAATCTACAACATCATTAAACAACTTGAGCCAATAGCAGTTCCTCATTATCAACCCGTACGTCTTGTCAATTCCCATGTGTCCCAACTTTCTATGGCACTGATCTAAGATCTCAGACCTCAACTTTTCGGGTATCACCATCTTCAAGCTTACCTCCTCATCTTTCCCTGAAAGGTAATACAATACATCATCTGCAATACATATTTGGAGGTATTTCCTGCCTTTACCCTAGACCTAATGGACGTTATGTCACTATCCCCTCGACTTTGTCTAACCATGTCTATCCAGTGGGGGTCCATAATGGTCTCTGTTTCTTCCGCCGCCTGATCTTCCCAATTAGGTCTCCCTTCTAACTGTGTGAGTTAATTACATTAATCTGGAAGGCCTTATCGTCCACACCTGGCTCTAACTTGATGGACTCCGTTTCTTACTGCTTCGGAATCCGATTAGCAAATCAGCACAGGTGTTATCCCTCCCGGCTAGGTACTCTATTTTACAGTTGTACCCACTTAGCTTCAGTGCCCACTGTTGGATCTTTTTGTTCGTCCACTCTGCCTCTAACAGGTATTTGAGGGGCTGGTGGTCGGTCTTAATGGTAAATACTGCTCCACTCAGATAATAGTCCAACTTCTGCACAGTATACAGGATGGCGAACACTTCCTTCTCTATCACCGGCCATCTTTGTTGGGTCTTGGAAAGCCGATGAGAAAGGAAATAGATTGGTACCTCTTCAGGCACCCCCGGCACGGGTCCATCCTTATCGGGACAGGGTTGCGTGAGTACTGCTCCAATGCACCTATCACTAGCATCAGTGTACAGCACCATGAGCTTACCTCAGTCTGGGTATGCTAACACGGGTACAGCAGTCAGTTGGTCCTTTAAAGCCTCAAATGCACACTGGCAATCCTCCGTCCACCTAAACCTGACGTATTTCTTTGTCAGGGCTATCAGAGGACCCGCCAACCAGCTAAATGCAGGTATGAGCCTCCTATAAAGCCCCTAATCTCCCTTACAGTTTTCGGCGTGGGCATGGCCCTTATTACCTCTACCTTGTCTAGGTCGGTCTTTATTCCGTCTTTATTTATCACGAACCCTATGTATTTTGTCTCCTCTCTTAGAAACTGACATTTTGACAACTTCAGCTTCAAGCCATGCCTCCTTAAACACCCGCTGTAGGTGTTCAAAATGCTCCTCAGGTGATTTTGAAAATACCATGATATCATCTAGATATGCCATGGCAAATGTCTCTATGCCATTCAACACTATGGACATGAGGTGACTAAACACACCCGGGGCATTTGCCAATCCAAACGGCATAACCCTAAAATTGAAAAGACCCATGTGACAGGTGAACGCGGTCTTTTCTTGGTCCTCCTGATTAAGGGCCACCTGCCAATAACCCGATCTCAAATCTAAGGTAGAAAAGCACTTAGATTTCCCTAGGAGAGCCAAAATGTCATCAATCAGGGGGAGAGGCACTGCTAGCGGTTTTTTAATCACGTTCAGCTAGCGAAAGTCCACACAAAACCTGTGCCCTCCATCCCTCTTTTCAACTATCACTATAGGGAAGCTCCAGGGAGATTTGGATCTCTCAATTATCCCCGAGTCCATCATCTCATTCACTGCCTCCTCTACTAATTTCCTTTTGTGGATTGGGGTTCTATATGGCCTTAACTTGATAGGTGGGTGGTCACCGGTGTCTATCCTCATCTCCACTGTCTCTGTCTGTCCTAGCTCCTTATCTGTCATTGCGATTACCTCCCGGTTTCTACTTAGCAAACCCCTTAATTCTCTTCTATAACATTCAGGGACTGTTATGTCCTCGTCCCTCAATTCGCTAATCTCTGTCTTGTTTGGAGACCTATCTTCGTTTCTTATCCTCACCTGTTCGACTTCCCTTACGAGGCCCGTGCTAACTCTTCTCCTCGCTTTATTCTGACGGTTTTTTTAGCCGAATTAGTCAGAAGCAGGGGTACGGTCCTTGATCCTTCCACTAGTGAACTACATACTGTCACTTCTCCCTCATTAGTATCATACCTGTCCGTAGGGGTCACCTGATACAACCCGTCATTCAGGGCTCCCTCTACTATAATTTCGCCTTCCCCAGATACAGTGGTTCTAGGGAGCAACTTTATATCTGCCTGGACTACTACAGGTAACTCCTCATAATTGTCTTCCCCTAGCAGTATCCTTACCCCGTCCAAGATCAGAGTGGCTGGGTCGAAACAGATATGGGCCTTGTGCTGTTTGAGCCAGTCACTCCCCAGAATCAACTCGACATACAAGTCAGGCGCTACATATACTTTCATGACACCTCTAGTCCTTGCTAATTGAAATGGCAGCCATGTCATATCCTCTATCCACATTCTGCTGCTATCAGCCTGGTTTGTGGAAAAATCTACTGGCCTCAACTTTTCCCTTCTCCCTAACTGTCCTGGAACTAACCAGTGATACTGATGCTCCAGTATCAACCAGGGCCCTAACCTTCTTGCCTCCTAGTAAGACATTGCAGGTGAAATCTGGCCCCTCTTTTAGCAAATGGTACACTCTGGCCTTCCTTCCATTCCCAAATTCCTTTCTATTTGCCTCCCCTCTGAACCACCAAGAGGCGGTGGCCAGCAACGGGGATTCCTTATTTCTTCGAGGTCCCATTTTTCATCTGGGGGCCCCTCTGGCTGGGATGGGGTTTGGACGATAGTGCCTTTCCACTCTACCCCTCCGTCCCTCCAGTTCATTTCTATCCCGACCGGTTCGTCTTGGGGGATTCCTTCCCTTGTGGGAGCAGGTTCGCCTCATGTGGCCTGCGCCCCCACAATGCCAGCATCTTCTCTGCTGACAATCGGCCGAAAAATGACCAACCACACCACACATCCAACATTTCAGAGGTCTTGCTTGGACTGGAGCCACCCTGCCTCCTACTTCTTCACAGGTGACCCAGCAGCGTTTCCTGGGTTCTTTGCTTTCCTGGTGGGTGGTAACAGCGCATTAGTCCGCTTAATATCTAATTTACGGTCCCCTGCCGCCGTACACCACCGAGCCTTGTGTCCGTATTCGCCACAAGTCATACAATTGGGTCCCAGAGACCTGTGGTCTCCTCCCCAATTGGTTGGACAAACCCGAGCCTTGTGCCCAGCGTATTTACACGTCAAGCACATTTATAGAATCCATACCGCAAGTCCCATTCCCGTTTATTCGGCTCTGCCTTCAATTCCCAATTTTCCTCTGCTTCTTCTTCTGGGTCCTGTGCCTGAAGCTACTCCTCCTTTTTCATTATCTTGGTTCTCCTGGGGTCCCTGGCTACGCTGCCCCTTATTCTGTCCCGGAGTCGTTCACTGTTGCGAGCTGCTTCAATGGCTGCGGCCAGGGTGCTCGGTCCTTCCTTCAGGACGTCATCCCGCAGCTCCCTATCACTCAACGCATCCATGTAAACGTCGGCTAACAGGGCCTGTATCGGACCACTGTTTCGGGTTGCCAGCTCTGGGAACGCCAGTGCCGCTAAGCCCGCTATTCTCTCTCCAGATCTCCCATGGCTTCCCTATCTCCCTGCCGGAGTCTGACCAATTTCCTAACTGCCTCAATGTCCGTGCGCTCACTGGCGTACTGTTGGACCAGGGAAGACTTCAGCTCTGTCCAAGTTAGAGCAGGGTTCTCTCTGTATAGCCCTCTGACATATTTGGATACTGGGCCGGCCGCTGCTTCGTATGCCAGCAGGACCATCTCCTGGTCTGACAAGCCATATATGACTTGTTTCTTTTGGATCGACAGTATCCATTCCTGCAGCTCCATTGGGTTGCCCCTAAATGAGGGCAGTCTCATGCCTCTGATCAGTCTGTGGAACCCCATCGTAATTTCGGGGACTCTCGCCTCTCCCTGGTCAACTGTGATATCTGAGCCCGCTACACTCATCCTAACGCCTAATTACTACTACCTTCCCCTTATTCAACAAGAGACAACTAAAAAAAAAGGAAAACCCGCCTCACACAATATCGACATTCCAACAGCATGCAATGTTGAAGAAATCGCACACAACAACTATACACTGGCAGATTTGCGTGCAACAAGTGAACTGAAGGCCAAAAAGGTGACTTACCTTTCTCTGCTCTACATTTTCTTGTTCTTTCTTCTTCTCTTTCCAAAACTTTCCGACCGATAGTTCGTAACTACTGTCTTTTTGGTCGTGTTTAGTTTTTAGCTCTTTTTTTTTTTTTTTTTCTCTTTTGGGTCAAGGAATTGTGCTCCTCTCTTTCTCTGCATCCTTGGTAAATCCACGGGTCGAATCCTGGCACAAGGCACCAATTCTGACATAGAAACCCTGCCAATTTGTCCTGTCTCTCTGGTGGTTCTAGCCAAAAAGTAAACCACCTGGTCCTCCTCCGGTGAACTGAAGGAACCACCACTATCCGCCACGTTGTGTATTTTTGATCCGAACAGCAGTATTTCGATCCTTCAGGACGATCCGGAGGTAGGACGAATTAAATGGCTGGGCTCCATGTTGGAAGAAATCGCTTTTCATGCAGAAAAGTTCTTGTTGTAACCGCAAATTGCACAAAGAAGAAAGAAATAAGCAACATTTTTGGTTCCTGTACAAAGAGCCCTTTAAGTCTACTGTTTTTATGTCACTATCAAAGGAATTGCACGTATAAAAAAAGGTCTTAACGAGGGTCACTCGTTTGGGTCGAAATGTCACGGAGAGAGAAAGACACAATTATGCTGGTCGAAATTTGGCTGTACTAAAGGAGATAAGTCGTGGTTCTTCGTCCGCCCCCTCTGATATAGCAGTCGGCTATTCTCAGCTTTGTTGACTAAGTTATCGGAATTCGCACGGGTTCAATTTCTATCTCTGGGTATGATTCGGACTTTTTGACGCCGGCAACCAACTGGCCAGATCAGCAAGACCCACTAAGCGTATTTCCTTCGCGTTTTCTGATCTGTGATCTGTCACGTTCTCTCTCTCTCTCTGCCGCTTCTCTTGCATTCCGACGTGTTCTCCAATCCGATCTCATCTGATCTCCGATCTCATCTGCGGTCCCTGATCTCCGATCTCTCCCGTTCTCTCTTTCTGCCGCTTCTCTCACGTTCTGACACGTTCTCCGGTCCGATCTGATCTGATTTCTGATCTCATCTGCCCAACTCAAGCATGCAGGCTGCTTATATAGAGAGAGGCGGAGCTAAACAGTTTTTAGGCACCGCCCACGCATTTTAATATGCAAATCGCCTTGACCACCATGTGTTTCCACCTGCAGACAACGTCCACTTAAGCCCGGCGAAAAGCACTTATCTCGTCTGAGGGCTCTGGCTGGATTTCACCCGGCAGACCACCCAAAATCCAATTCACCATTTATCACAAGCTTTGCTTAAGGAACCCGTCCATTAATTACTCTAAATTTTTTCAAGTAAATATTGAAATTAAACACTTCCAATGTATCAATTTTATTCACATTCAAATGTAAATACTTCTCTTCACAGAATATGGTATTGTTGCAAATGATTTAGATGACTAATCTGAACTATTAACAATTTAAAAAAATATATAGTTGTATTTATCATTGAAATGATTTGTTATATTTGATTTTTCATGTTGCTGTATATCTTTTCTGTCTGTATATTTTAGTTTACAGAATGTATATTCCAAAATGCTTATCAGTGGGGAAAAATATAAATATACGTGAGTAAACTTCTATTTTTCTGTGATAGAATTATACTCTTGTTGTAATCAAAAGCTTGTTACCTTAGATTTTTTATCATTTTATGACAGTAAGATCCAGTTACATCATAAGTGAAATTTAAGTTCTTTACAATAAATACTGTATACTGCTTAATTTGGGATTATCAAATGGAATATTTAATGTCAGATATATAGTCTATTAAAACAGGTGTTTATTTGTATTTTAAAAAGAATTGATGTTGATTGCTTCAAATTGCTTGATATTAATTGTTAAAATAAACATGTTTGTTTGGTAATAATTTTTGTAATCTAATCATCAATTTGAAATATATAAAAAGCATTTGTTATATTTCATTGTAGTGAAATTTCTAAAAATGTGTTTTAGTTTCATTACATTGAATTGTCTGGAAACTTCGTGCTGATTTTTAGTTCATGTTGCAACACGTTAGAACATGTCAAACTTATCAACAGATATAATCTGCTTACATTTCTGATTAGAGCAACTTCCAACTATCCTTATGTCTCTGTTGTGTATGTGTTTTATGGTTTGTTCTTCTTGGGCACCATTCTTTTATGTAGAATGTTTTGGTTCTTCTTCAACAGATATTGGGTTCCGTTTCAACAGGTACTGGCTCCATTTCTACTTCTGACAAATTCACACCAGTTTCTTCCTTGTCGATTCTTGACTCGTTTGGGTAAAGACCACTGACCGGAATCCCTTTCTCGGGTTGCTGCATGCTTGCCAATACATCATTAACCGATTTCTTTCTATAATTTCTAAGTTTCCATAGTGCTGCTGCTATTGCAGCAATGATTAACACGGTGCTCATCACAGCCAACCAATTTATTACTATCCTCTTACTATCTGTCCATACCATACATCCTCTTCCCAAATCATTTAACCTGCCCTTTAATTGATTCATGTCAATCTTTCTAGTGTAACTTTAGGGAATTTGCTCATTACCGACTCCCACAATTCTGCAATTACCGAGGCTTTTGTCAATTATGTCTATAATTTAGTCCTTTTCTTCATATTTCTCTTCACTCTGGTAATATGGGGGTAGGGAGAGAGATATCCCAAATGCTGAACACCCCTGGGGTAGTTCTAAGACAATGGCGGTTTCACTCTCATACCAGCCATTCCTGCAATGGTAACAAGATTTCCTTGTTTTATTCCCTTAACCATCAATTTTTAGTTTAATACTTAATTATTCTGGAATACTCCTACTATTTCCTTCTCTTTAGTTTCCCATCTTCAACCTTTCTTTCTTTCAATCAGCCCTCAGCAGGCTAATTGGTTCAGACAGGCATGTGGCACCCAAAGGTTGGGTGTCATCAATACTACCACTGGCCATACACAGGCAGCAATTTTCTCAACCCCTGGGACATGCATTCCACCCTCTGCAACCAACCTTGCTGTTTGTTACTGAATGGGGTTTGAATAAGCCCAGCGTCATTGTGCACCAACATCAAACCCATCTATCCCTTTATTCACAACCATATTTTCTTATTGAAATTCAGGATTCCCTGCCCCTCCCAATTTCCTTTTAAGGGGTAACTCTGGCTTGACCTGTAACCTTTCTTCCTTTTTTAACAAGCTTTACTCTTTGTATAGTCCTCAGGGGAAAGGCCCTTCCTATCTCTTCCCCTTTCTGTATTCTCACTGTATTGCTGGCCTGGTTTACTCACTTTATGGGCACTATTTCTGCCGCATCAACCACTGACTCACACAGGGTTACCTCATTTTACTCACAGCCATTTCCTCTACAGGAACTAATTGGAGATCCTCTTCCTTCCTCCCTTTTCCTGTCACCAACCTACCCTTACCTGACACTGCCATCTTAGGGGGTAGTTTTATGTCTTCTTCCCTTTAATTTGGCCCCTCAGTGGCAGCTTTACACCATTCATCACATATGCAGTGGGGTTAAACACTATACTGGCTCCATTGGTGTTTTAAAACACTCCAAAAAAAAGTTTTTATTTCAACAGGCAACTTCTAAAATTTGATTTCAATTTAACTTTCCTCATCAAGAAACAAATTATTTTAAACTCCCAATGATAAAATTCTCTCTATCTAACGTTACTTTTTTCTTTCTAGCAGCAGGCTTTAATATCATTCTTTAATGGAGTCCATTCCCAACTTCCTCTCACTATAGGGGAATCTTCACAGAGCTATTCGCTATTTGATGTTTCTTTCTTTTACTCTAGCAACACTCCAAGATAGAGTCCGCTTCTCCCTTTCCCTCTCACTGTAAGGTATTCTTTGTCTCTTTCTTTCCTTCTCTCCAGCAGCAGGCAATGATTTCTCTCAACTGTTTTTGGGGCTGGGAGAGGAGCATTTCATTCTCTTGTTTCTCAATCACTCAGCTCCTCTCCATTTTTAGGAGGTTTCAAGCCAGGAGGGGACACAGTTTTGTTCTTTCTCCTGAGTCTGCTCTCTGCTTCTTTCTTCACTGAATTTTACCCTTTTGGATGGACCTCAATAGTAGAGCCCTTCCTACCTCTTTTTCTTCTTTTTTAATTGTCTTGTTAGCCTGATTAGCCAACATAACAAGCATTACCTCTGCTGCATCCACCACAGACTCACACAAGGCTATATTCCTCTATTGGGGTCATTTGGAAAACTCCTTCTCCTACACCTTCTGTTGACACCATCTTATCCTTACCTGTTACAGCTGTCCTTGGTGGTAATTTTATGTCCTCATCAACCACCACTGACGTTGACCTACCTGGGGTGTTCCATAATGGTGCCTCTACACCATTAGCAGTTCACACAGAGGGGTTGAACTTTCACCCACTGTTTGTGCAACCAATCTCCACTTAGGGTCATCTTTCCACAGAGATCTGAAACCACACGGAATTCATGGACACTGGTTGTCCCTCCTACCTTCACTGGGAGCCTTACCATCCCTGTTACCTTCATTGGCCACCTGTTCAATTTCTATATTGGGTCTTCTTAACCCACTCTGCAGCTTTAGGCTTTTGTACTACTCTTCTTCTATTAAGGACACCGATGCCTCTGTGTCTATCAAGGGCCTCATTGACTTTCTGTTTATCTCACAGAAAAGTTCCTCCTCTTGGGTCAGCAGGGAAAACACCTTGGCTACCCTCTCTCTGCGTATTCAGACAAGGGTTCTGACAACAATGACTCTTCATCATCACTGCAATGCAGGGTCCATGGCTGTCTTCTTCTACGCTGTGGTGCACCCAAGCAGCTCTCTCTAGGTTTACCTGATCAATTTCTATAGGGGCAGTTGGTTGCAAAATGGCACCTTCTTTTTGAGCAGTCTCTCTTCAGGTGTCCTGGCTAATTACAGGAGCAGCCCCTTCTTTCAGGGTAGATGGCAGCAAAATGGCCAACTCAGTTACATACCCAGCCCTCATTCTTTTCTTTCTCACATGGGCCACCCTTCTTCTCACTTCTGAGGCAGCCCGCTGACGTTTTCCTGGTTCTGTTTTCCAGGACTGGCCTTCTTAACATGTATTTTGGTGGTTCACCTTTCTTAATCCCGTACCATTTTAGTTTTATGTCCCTACTTCCACACCTTGTGCATTCATCATCTTCAAAATTTGGAAGCAGTCCTCACTTCGTTGGGCAGCTGACTGCCCTGTGATCCTCATGATCACAGGTTCAACAGATTAACCCATACCTTGTGGGTGTGGGCTCATAGAACCCATGTCAGAGCAACCAAGCCCTTCTTCCCATTTCTCCGGTTTGATGTCTGCCTTCTTAACTTTCCTACTCAACATTCCCCCCCCCCATCTGCCTGCCTACCTCCTAAATTTGCTTTTGTGCCTTTTTCCTCTTAACCTTCTCCCATACCACCTGGCTATCCTTGGCCAGTGCCACTGCCACAGACAACCTGACTGGTGCGTCTTTTTTAATGTCATTCCATATGCGCTCATTCTGGAGTGCCTCCACATATAAGTCAGCCAGCTGGGCCTGCATAGTAGTGTTACTCCTGGCCTCTTTCAGAAAGGGCAGAGTGGCCAGCTTCTCCACTCTATCTCCTAGCTCCCTGGGGGTTTCATCCTTCAATTGCACTAGCTTCATGGGGCTTCTCATTGCCTCAGTTGCTGTCATTGGCATATTCCTTACTCCAGGTCAACTGGAGATCTCCCACCAAGTGATCCTCTATGAAATCTGAATCTGTACACACTGCAATGTTAAATGCTATGTATACTGTTTCCTTATTAGGCAGCTCATAGATGCTCCATCCCTTTTTGATTGATGCTAACCAATTCTTCATCTCTTTTGGGTTCCCCCAGCAATTCCCT
Source organism: Acanthosepion esculentum (assembly GCA_964036315.1). NCBI lineage: Eukaryota > Metazoa > Mollusca > Cephalopoda > Sepiida > Sepiidae > Acanthosepion > Acanthosepion esculentum. The sequence goes on from CAXIWW010000243.1 coordinate 16,571, forward strand.
CATATCACTTGCCTCGCCCCTCTTCCTCAACATCTATTACTTCAGCCTTCTCCGACCCAGGGTCATTCATGTTAAATAAATCAATTCAAATCGAGCAAAATCAAAAATCCAAAAATAGCAAATCATTTTGGCGAGATTCGACAAAAAAAAAGAATTGAAAAATTTTGGGGGAAAACTGAAAAGTGTCCTACCTATCACTTGTTGTCACTTGTTCCTGGGTCACTGTCAATTCATTGAGTGTATAAAAAAAAATGACAGTATATTTTTAGAACTGTATAATCAAAATGACCAAAGTCTGTTGGTTCTCACTCCTTTACATATCTCCTGCTTTCTGTTGTCTGAGTTCTCTGGTTGGGTGTAGTCAACCTTAGGTCAAATCCGCACCAAACTGTAATCTTTCAGGGTTGGTCCTGGCTTGCAGCGACCAAATTTGGTCCTCTGGATTGATCATTGATCATGGCCACCAAATGTAATTGTACAACACCCTCAAAGGTCATCCAAGACTTCCAACACCGCGGCTGGTCACTTAAGTGACCGCTTCACTCCAGAGCTAATCTTATCCCATTGTGATTTAAGTTTGATCATAAGGCAGCTAACATCAAATTGTCGCAGGTATCTTCGTGTTGGGCTGGTCTAAGCAAGTCAATGATGTACAGGAAAAAAATAACTCAAATAAATTGAATTAAATACTGTTTTTATATCAGTCCTCCATACAATAATTGGTTTATATCAGAGTTTGCATGCAATTAATTATCAGCCCAACCTGTGTTTAAATCGGAAGTGATATTATTCTTGACCTGGCAAAATCTGGTTTACTGTTGTTGATAAAGTTTGGTACTAGGCTGAAGTCGGAGGTTTTCATCAGCAGATAATCACGTGTGCCTCTCACCTGCCTCTGGTTTCATCTCTGTCTCTTCTGCTTCTCTTCTCTCTACTGACTAATTCGCTTTGCGCATTTGTATTTATGGACACTCACCCAAACTGGCATCCCCTCTGACTTACATCATAACTTTGGGGAATTCCTTCTCCCCACCCTCTCATATTATTACCTCTCACTAAATCTCCTCAGTGAGTGTGGGTGGCTTGAACTCTCCTTTCAACCAGGACAATCAACTCTAAATTTGTTATTTACAAAAAATGAAATGAAATTTTTGCATTTAAAGCTGTGTGTCATTCAATGGTGCCCACTAAATCTGGGTCATTTTTCCATTTTTTTTATAATTCAAAAGTTGTTTATTTGTGAATTAAATCCTCAGTTCTTCCCATGGGTTTTTGGCATTAACCCTTCTCGTTTCAATGTCTCTCAGCACATAACACTTATGTTTTAACAAAACTTTCTTCCGTTTTACCGTGGCAACAACAAATAATATCACACATATTTATAGTTGAATAAAAATTTAATGGCATAATTTTGTTTTGTGTTTTAATTTCCCTTAAAAATCAGCTTGAATTTTTTGAACAATGCAATATATGAATTCTTAGATCTTCATTTGCTTTTTAATTGGTTACTCCCCCTTCTTTTCTTTTTTTTATTCAGCCCAGCAGAACTCCAGTTTTACACAAGTATAGCATCTGTTGTTGTACAGATACCTGCTTGTTTTTTCATGATGGATATTACCCATGCCCAGAACACTCTTGATTACACAATGTTTTTTGCTCTCATCATGAATGGCATCTTCTTTCATTTTCAAAGTATCACAGCCTATGTCCTCATGGGATACATTTCTCCAGTCACTCACAGGTAAGTTTCTTTAATGAAGCTTTGGTCAAATATTTGCCTCTGCTGTTGATTATACTCATTCAATAAGCCTAGTTAGTGGTTGATTGATAAAGAAACTTTTTCCAGTTAACTAGAAGAAAATGCTTTTTTCGCCAAGAAAAAGAGCCCAATTTGCTAACATTACTTTAAACCATTGTAAAAATCTGCAATACTCAAATTGCATATATAATAATCTCTTATGCTTAATTTTATTTAACAATTTAAACAACTGTTTTCTTTTTACTTATCCTTCTTCTGAATTAGTATGAAAGCAATTTTAATATGAACTAATAAGAAGTGCATTTGAATGACCAAATTGAAAAAACTTATGCTACATATTTTGTCCTTTGAAATGACTTCTTCAGACGAAATAGTATTTTTATTTTATTGATGGAATCATATATATATATATATATATATATACACACACACACACACACACACACACACACACACACACACACACACAAGGAGAAGGAATGAAAATATCAGTTACAGTCCTACATGGAGAAAATGCTGATATAATGATACAGTGATACTTTAAAAATTTAAATTAAAAAGTTTTCATATCCAGTGAACCTAAATGCAAAACCTTGAAAACATTCGGCTTTCTATTGTGTTTATTACTATTGTCTTTAAGTATCCCACAGAAATTAGCAAAGTAAATAATATAGTCTTGATAAAACTAGACACACAACATTATAATATTACAACTGAAATAATTTAAAGTTTCTATTATTACCTAAAAAACAATGAGATATTTAATAATACAAAACAAAACCAGCTAAAATATGAAGCAAGAATCTATAGAACACTACAAAAATAGAAGAAAAAAAGTCACAATACATTGATAAGACATGTAAGAATTTAAATAAAGCAATGCATGAACATAAAAGGGATCTTTTACAAAAATACACTCAATGTATTAGGTGTTCATCATAAGTTTGATCATAATTTCAACTTAAACAATATAACCTTAATCAAGAGACAGTAACTTATTAAGACAGAAATGAAGTGAAAGTGCACTAATTTTGAAGTCTTCCAGGGTAAATTTATGTCTAACATCATACAGCATCTCTCCTATCCTAACAAAACAACTGCTATTAAAATGTGGGATATTTTAAAGTCACTAGTGATAAAAACAAGAGAAAACTGAATAAGGTTCGCTAGGTTATGCATCAAGATTCATTGTACATTAAAGATTTTTAAAGTTAAGTGTAACACTAGAGAAAATGGCTTCCCTCCAGGATGAAAACGGATTTGAATGTGTCTCGTATGTAAAAGATTCCCCCCAAAAAATGGTGGCTTCATGAGTCATACATTTAAAACAAAGATCTGGAGTTGGATAGACTTTTGCAAGAATCTCTTTGGATATGCAAATTCTAACTGTCACTCGATCTATAAAAAGTGTGCATAAAGAGTCGACAGAGAGAGAAGTGTGGCACGTGTTGCAGGGATTGTTTGACTGCTGGTTAATGGGGACGAATTACGTAACTTTATTACAAACCAGAAGAAACTGACCACATGCACTTAACACTCAGGATCGATTCGACTTGAAGTTGGTACTCAAGTTCGATGGTTCTCCCACTGGCCTATCTGCTGTCAAGTGGGTAGAAAAGGCAAAGCTCATTTGACAGCTATGTACATTGAAAGAGCCAGCAATAGTAAGGTGAAAGGGCAACCTCAAGGCACCTACACATTGTACCAGCAAGCCTAAAGAGGAAGAAAAAGCCGACCGAAATAAAGTGGGTCCTTTATACAGCTATAACTGATTTGTAGTATATCAGTTTATTGGATACAGACTATTCCCAATGGAATAGTTGATGTCTACCAAGCCGACTTAAAGAAACCTTCTGTGCCATTTGTGGGTGTGAATGACTGGATGCTGGGGTGCACCTTTCTGGCAGGATTGCCAGATGATGTCATTTGGCTTTTGTGAGCAACATCCAGAATCGATGAGCTATCGACAAACAAGCTATTGGCCTGAGCCTGAACCAGAAGTGGAATCAGTTGTAGCAGCAAGAACAGAGAGTGAAGAATTATCCCAACCAGAGGGACATATGCCAAGTGATTCCTCTACCATGGGCAGGTGCGATTACCTCATGGGTTACAAATGTGGTGGTCTAAACCGCTTTGCAAGGGTGTGCCAGAGTGGTATGGGGAGCATGAGTCAGAGAGCATAGAGACATCTGAGGTGCTATTGCTGTAATAAGCTAGGTCATGTGACACAGAATTGTTCTGGAAAATGGATTCAGAGACAAGGTATTGTCACCAAATTTGTCCCCTGTAAGAATGTACCATTACCTGTAGTGTAGTCCAGTGTTCAGCACTCGTTGACACAGGATGTTCCCATTTAATAGTTAATGTGCATTGCTGTTAATTGTGGAGAAGATAACATGTAGCTGTTGTAACAATCAGCAATATGTCCTGAGCATGCTGCAGTTGTTACATTTCACACAGAGCAAGGTGACTGCTGAGGTTGGTGTTCTGGTCATGCAGGAAAAACCTCTTGGCTATGATCTGCTGATTGGGATTTATGCCATACAAGGAGGCACTGTGATTATGCCAGCTGGAGATGTGCAGCTCGGCAGAAGGAAAGAATCGTGTGCAGCAATCTCTATTGATGAACCTGACTTCTATGCTACCTTTGAGCTTCTCACTGACATCAGCTCTCAACTTGGTATCTATGCTAATGACACAACCATTTACTCCTGTCAAAAGTAAGTTTGATCTGTTTGATAAGATCAAAATGGCAGCTGATATCCAAAATTATATTCAGTTTGTTGTTAACTGGGGAACAGGGATGGCTTGTTAACTTTAGTGCCACCAAAACTAAACTGATGGAAGCCAATCAGCATAGATACGAAGATGAGAGCTGATGCCATCAAGGAGGTTGTTAATGAAAATTAAAAACAAAGTAGGATCAAGGATGGAGCGCTGGGTGAAACGTGCATTAGTACAGAAGGATCTAGAAGAGTGTCTGTGCAGGACAACTTTCATTTCACAATTTGATAAGAAAGACTGGATCAGTTCAAAAATTTGGCCAAAGACACTGTAACATTTTAACTTGTGAAGACCTGCATGCCAAACCCTATTGAAAGCTTTTGAGATATCCATTGCAACAGTCCAAGCTTCACCATTTTTATCTAAATAGACTCTTTCTGCATTTATTGTCAGTACATAATTAACCTCAAGAAACGAAAGCCATATTGCTTGTCAAAGCTCCTAATTAAGAGATATGTAGAGATTTGTTTTATTCGTGATTTATTTAGATTTATTAGATTTTATTTTTTTCAGTTGTAATATCATGATTATCATCTATTTTCTTTTTCTTTTTCAGTGTCGCTAACACAGTGAAACGTGCTTTTCTTATATGGCTGTCTGTGATAGTGTTTGGTAATGCAGTAACATTCCTGAGTGCTCTTGGTACAGTGACAGTTACAATTGGAGTGCTGTGCTATACAAAAGCTAAGGAATACGATGAGAACAGACTAGAGTTAAAGGCTCATTATCCTGTCAAATCTCCAAATACAGTAGACAAGATAATTTAAATATATAAAAACACACACATAAAAAAAAACGAAAAACAAAACTCTAGTACATTTGGGCAACTTTCAATCTCTGGGCAACATTATTATAATATGGGGAAGGATGTTAATACCTTGTCACAAAGATTGGAAGTTCTGCTTTGAGAAAGACATTTCACTGGCCAAACCAATTTAGCAACATTCATGTCTGTCTCTGTTACAACCGCTGCTGCTGTTGTTGCTGCTTACCACAGCAAGGATATTTCAAACTGACATATGATCACATTTATGACCATATATTAACAACTAACTTTTCGGGAAGAGAAATTTTTATTAATTTTATTTTATTTATTTACTTATCTTTTTTATATTATTATTTGTTTTCCTAGTGAAAAATTTGGAGCTGATATTATTTCTTTTAAACAGTAAGAAATGAATCTGAAAAGATTGGGGTTTTCTTTAAATAAAAATTGAATGGGTTTTTCTTTCTTCATCTTCTTGTTAGTAAATAACTTTCCATTTCTGAAAAAAACTAAAATGATTAATACTACTTGTACTACAAAAAAACTGACTGAAGGTTTCAGTTTCTGTATTTATCATATCAAATTCAGATCTTAATTGTGGTGCTATTTGCAAATGAAATAATTTATGAATTGTCATTTTAATCTTCATACAAGGAGAGATGCTGTCTGAAACAAAAAATGTTCATAGAAATGCATTTCTCAAGTTACTTTATCTCTGAGATGTATTATGATTATTTACATTATTCAAACCGTTATCCTCATCTTCATTGCCATCTTCACAATGTTTCGGCCATTGTATGCTCTGGCCTTCAAGTTACTGGAATTTTGAACTGGACCCTTTATTTCATCCATTGGGCATAGATTGTTCTAGTTCCACGTTTCATGCTTCTTTCGAATGTCTCAGTTATTTCCCTTTAACTCAACTCTCCAAGATTTTGGTTCACCACTGCTGTAGCCTGGTATTGAACTCACAACTTTGGGTCTAGTCACTGGATCAAACCAATGCCTTTATCCACTGGGCCATGCATGTATTCTCGAGGACATGACCCAGTGGATAAAGGCTAGGAAATTCAAGATTATTTCATGATAATATATTTAAACAAATGTACATGTGTAAAATATAAACTAGTTAAATCTGTAAATAGAATCATTTTTGTTTTTATTTAAATTCATCAACTTTTCAACTGGAAATGCTGCATATGGAACATAAAGAATTCAAATGTTATTTGGTAAAGGTCAGTACTGCTTAATTTGAAAGTTTTTGTTTGATTGAGAATTAGAATGGCCCTTAACAATTTTTATTGTATATATTAGTGTGTATCAACATTCAAACAATTCGGTTGTTGCATCTATATGCAGTTCTAAATTTTTTCTCAAATCCTAATAAAATTGATGAAAGACAACCAGCATGAAATAACACTGGCTTAATATATTTTCCTTTCCATATCTAAACTGTGCCTAGAGCTTCTCGTAGTAGTTAAGATTTTTTTTTCTTTTTTACACATGTAAAGCTTTAGGTTTTAAAAAGAAAATTTTTTTCTCTCTCTTCCTTTTTTTTTTTTAAATAAAATATTTAGATTTGGGAAATATTTTAAATTTAATTTTCTTGGTCATATAAATTATAATTTTTAACAACTGCATGAATATACATAACATTTAAAAAAAATTTTTTTATGTAAGATGAACTAAAATTAGATTCTTTCCTCAAATAATTTTAGACTTAAATCCATTTTTGATGTGGTTTACTGTTGATACTCTTTCTTTTTATTTTAATTTAAATGAAACATTTTGAGCATGAGGTAGCAAGAAAAACATTTACATTTCAGAAATTAATTCTGAAATTTGAACACAATAATGGAGTGAATAAACTTAATAGTTATAAAATATACGTGTCCTCCAGTGGAGGAAGGAAGTAGAGAAGTGGATCAATCTGAGAGAATGCTGCCATCAATGACCGTATTTCAGCCAATGAAAGGCAAGATCTGGCTGCTATTGGATGGTTAGGAAGTGAATATTTTTTTTTTAATTATTTCACTCCAAGCAAGGCAGGAATGTCTTTAGTACACAAGGGGGGTTACAGAAAGTAAGAGAAAAGACTGGGTATGGTGGGAGGGATTGAGGCAACAGAAGATGTCTATTGACATTGCATTTATATTTTTGAAGATTGTAGTTTTCAGGGAAGCAAATAAATAGAAGAGAGTTCCACTGTCGGGAAGTGTGAGAAAATAAATTGTTGGAGTACAAGTGGTGGTTACATTCAACTATTTCATATGTCATATAGGAAAATCCAATATGGCACTTGAACAAAAGATTTGGCCCAAAATCCCATTCATCAGTAACATTTAAACCTCTCATAGAATGCAAAATTCTCAAAGCAAACCTCTGCCAAACTGTTTTCCTGAATCCTTGATGACTTGGCTGTCCGAAAATGACAACATCAAGATGAAATAATGGAAACTGACTGTGGAAAACAATTATGTGCAGCAAGTTTTTGATCAATCAGTTAACTTCTGGGTCATGTTATTGGATCCATACGGCTATTGTTTGCACATGGAATTACTCACTGGTAACTAATTTTCTATTTGGCTGTGAAAAATGTCACTCAGGGGTTAGCATTAGATAATTATGATCAATTTTCTGAGAAAAATCACTTTTTTTTATGAATGAATATTTTTTTCACTTCAAAACAATTTTTTTTTTCAAACTTCAATCCTCTCTCTTTAAGTTGGTGTGAACACCATTAAATAAAAGGAACCGCTGTATGATCCTACAATGGGAAATACAAAAGACATGTTGCAGAAAAAAACAATGTTGTCTGCTAAGTGTTGTTGTCATCACCTGGGTGTTAAAAAACAAAATAAAACACATCAAGCCATTGTTCAAATATAGGTTTGAAAAAAAAATAACCCATATGAAGCCCTTTTTACCAATATTCCCTCCTTTTTTTTTTTCACTCTTTGCTATTATTTTGTATGTGGTGGGATTTAGTACAAGCTGATGACAGCTTGTCCTAAGTTTATCACTGGTTGGCTGTCCATTGACCCAAATATGTCAGTCAATTTAGCTTAATTTTCCTTATTGCTGCTATTTTAAAAAAAAAATTTTTTAAACTCCTTGTTTCCAGTGGTCAGGAATTGTGGATAAATCTTTTGCCTTTTACTAAAGATTTCCATGGCCAGGTGTCAATTTTTTTAACCCCTGGCAGCTATATAATTGAAGATTACCAATAGACTTCCCTAGGAATGTTGTTTTCTTTCAAACTCAATTTTATGCCTGAAATAGTTTGATTAGGATTTAGGCTTTCTGATAAATTCCCCACCTCCAAAAAAAAAAAAAAATGGTTAATTTCCCATTATTGGGGAATTTTTTTGTTTAGAACTAGAAAAAATGCAAAATTTTCACTATTTTTTCACATTTTACCCTCTGAAAACTTTTGAGGCATTTACACCAGCCAATTTTACTTTTAAATGAAAGAACATATTGTCTGCTTTCAGAAAATACCTAGTTTCATAGGGTTCAGATCAAGTTTTGTTGATATTTTGTTCAGATGATGACAAAACAGTCATTTTTCAATATTTTACCCCAATAAAAGTATGAAAATCTATTTTTTTCAGTGACAATAAGCTGTGACAAAGTGACTTTTGCTATTTTTGTGATGATTTTTAATTTTAGAAAATTTTTACCATAGCAAACCTGAATTGACTTTTTTTAAGTTTAGTGGGGCTATAGGAACCCTCAAATAACTGTGAGATCCTTCTTTGGATTTTGTCAAGAACCTCAAGATGAACAGTAGGGGCACCAGACCAGATATGACATGGATGAATGGTAAATTTGTAAATGTGCAAGATGGACTCTGACAAGAAAAACTTTCTGGCACAACACAATGAGCCAATTTTCCTTGCAGCAGATGCAGCTACAGATTCAATGTAGTTGTTCCACTTCAATTCAGTTGAAAACGTGAGGCCAAGAAAGTGCAGTGAAACACCCTGGAGTCGAGCATCAGCCATGATGATGACAGGCAGGCAAGTTTCTTTATGGCGGTTAAATGAGAGCAGTTTAGTTTGGGAGGCATTAAAATTTACAAGCCATTTCCTGCCCCAGTTAATCACTGATTGCAGGTCCTTTTCAAGATCAGCAGCCAGATTAACTTTGTTGGCTCAGACTGATTTGCTATTGAGACAGGAGTAAATGGTAGTGTCATCTGCATAAAGGCCTACTTGGAAACTGATGACATCAGGAAGATCATTGATGAAGATGAGAAACAGTGTAAGACCCAGGATAGAGCCCTGGGGGACACTCGCATTTGTGTAAAAGGATTGGAAGCAAACCCATTCAGGACAACCTTCTTTTCCCAATTTGACAAACAACTGTCCTTTAATACCATGGTCCTGAAGCTTATGTAGACCAGCATGCCAAAAACCTATGTAGCGCCACAGCTTGAGCTTCTTTGTTATTATCACGAGCTTGATATGCATATTCAGTGATGGCTGTAAGCACTTCAGTGGTAAACTGGGCAAAATGGAAGCCATATTGTTTGTCAGAGAGTAGGTCGTGTGAGGTAAGATATTTAACCACTTCAGCAGAGATTAAAGCCATGAAAATTTGTCAAAAAGTGGTAGGAGACCAATGGAACGATAGAGGGGTCAGAATGCTCTCCAAAGTTCTTAAAAACAACAACTACAGAGGAGGACTTCCAACAAGCTGGAAATCAGGAAGCAGTGAGGCAATAGTTGTTGAGAAGCGAGACGTGAAGCCAGCTCAGGAGAACATTTCTTTAGGACGACAGCTGGGATCCCGTCACTTTATGGGTGTCTAATTTAGAAATGATATCTGAGACCACTGACGGGATTATGCACATATCACTCAGTAGAGCCTCAGTTCTAGTGTGGAAATCAGGTGTGGGTACTCCAAATAAGTCAAGGGTCGGAAGAAAATTTCTGAGCAAAGCATTCAACCTTATCTGCTGTAGATGTCAGGACTTTGAATTGATTGAATAGAGGAGAGATTGAGGATTTGCTGTTCAGCACACTTTTACAGAGCTGCCGATAATCTCTAGAACTGAACTTGTGAGATGCTATATGTTGTTTCATTCTATCAGCAAACAGTGATTTCACTTCATTGAGGACACACACTTGGTATGAGCAGAGACAGAGAGGCATCTGTTGCAATCAGATGTGTTGCTCTGGAAGAAGTGATTCCTGTGGGCTATAGCAGCCGAGCAAGGAGATGAACATAGTTTAACTTGGTATTTCCTTGCTTGAATTAAAGCATTGATGCCAGCTTTCATCTAGGAGGAGACCTCAGAAAAGTGAATGAACATGTGATGTGCCACACTAGTGGTTATGGGTAAATGTATGTGAGGTGTATTTGAGAGAGTGGCAACAGATGATAGGACTACAATTATAGACTTAAAATCAGTGTACCCACAACTTTGTGTATTATGGAAATATCAATGAATTAATTACAAAGTTGGATCTACTGTCCAATCAGACTGGGGTGTGGGTTGAACTAGCAATAGTCCTCAGGACAACCCTAGTGAGGATGGAAGTGAGAGGAGACACTAATTCCTCTACAGAAGACATTCTATTGGACAAGGTAGTGGTGTCAGTAGTAGAATTCATGGATCACCTGAAAAAGTTTGGGTTTACTATGAAATGGATCAAATTTTTAGTGGTAGTGACAACATTAGGGCTTGCACAGGAGAAGGACTGAGCAAGCAGTTTTTTTTAAATTTAAATTTTTTTATTGTAATGAACTGTGAAATCTGCAAAAAAAATGAAAGTTCTTCAACCATTTAATATCAACCTGTTTTGGATAGTACCTGTTTCACTTAAGTCTTATTTCTTCTAGCAACTCCACAAATAAATTTAACACTTGGCCACAACTTAGCCATCTGATATTGTTGTACCTGAATAACCCAGAAAATTGATTCTTAACTTCATTTAATAGATTAGTTAATAGACATTTGTTAAGTGCAATAGAAGTTATAAAATTAACAATTTTTGCTACAAAGGACATGACATTTTCTAGTAATTTCAAACAAGTTTTTGCACAAAAAGATCCTTGATGCAAAATGCAACTAAATTGTGGTTTACTACTTGATTAATTTCACAAATCTAACTTTTTTTCCAATCATGCTTGGAGCTCTATCTGTTGTCACACACAGAATATTTCCAAACTTAATGCCAAATTCAATAAATTCCTTCTTCAATTCATTCATATCTTGCCCTTTTCATCAATTTGATCAGTTCTTCCTTCATTATATTTCTGGAAGGAAATCTTGTAATAACTGCTAAATGAAGAATTGATATAATGTTTGTACTTTTATCCAAACAAATTGAAAACATACTTGCAATTTTCAAATCTAGTATAAGTTAATCAGTTGCATCCATAGCAATTATTCTCTCTTTGACCGTATTTCTAGTGACTGCCAACTCATTAATTCTTTTGAAGATCTCATGTTTATTCTGAAAGTTTTCAAACAAAAAAATTGAGCACTTCAAAAAGGCCTCTTTTAAATAACTACCATGGCTTCTCATATTTAGCGATAAATGTTATTACATTTTTGTTCCCGTTGCTTTACTTCACGTTGAATAATTTCATTCCTTTCTTCATCTGGCATTGAGCATTCATTCTGATGATTGCTTTCAAAATGGTGCTTAATAATGAGTGTGCAACAATTGACTCTTTGCATATACAGCAAAAACTTTTTTACTTTACTAAATAACACCATATTTTTCATTCTTTGTGAAAAACCTCCAATTTCAATCTGAGCTTATTTTCTTTTTATTTGTGACCATTCTCCTGGGTTATTTTTTGGTTTAAAAGTTCCTTTTAGATTGTAAAAATGAATTCAAAATTGTCACAAATTTTAAATTATCCAATCAGACATTAAAAATAGATGACTCTTCAACTGATAAAATGCAAAGAGAGACGAAACCTTTTTACACAGCTGTACAAAACACTATATACAACTGACTGAATATCAGCTAGATGTGTTCAAGTATGCACAAAGTGCAAACAAAATTTGAGAAATCACTAAATTTAATTAGCCAAGCCACATTTCATGACGTCATTTCACTGACTCCCCATGAGTCACTAAAAAGTTGATGGTGGGTCAGTGGGTTCACTATCTCTGATCTAGGATGAATTGATTGATGAATTTGGGTAAAACTGGCATAGGTATGGAAAAGCAGAACAAAGCTGATATTCTTCTCAGGGTAAGAACGTGGTCGGGGTATCATTTAGGAACATAAATTGACCCGGGTCAAGTATGCATAAATTGGAAAAGACCCAAATGAGAAATGACCAGATAAGGTTGGCTATCAATGTGACACCTTATTGAAAAGGAGTGTATCTCTTGAGTGCAGACTAGGAAAAGTGGCTACATGGGAGGAAAATTAAGTTCAGTGGTGTACTGAACAAATTATTTTTTAGAGTGGTCCCGTGGAAATATTAGTAAGAGATAATAGAAGTACATTTCATTCAAAAGTGCTGAAAAATATGGAATATGAAGCACGACTTTGGAATTGTGTGTAGGCTAAATAGGAATGGATCATAATGCCAGTACTAAATGGTTAAAACAATGTCTGAAAGTGGGGCAATAGCAATAGCTGAATGAGGTTGGAGCTGCAAAAGGCTGTATTTACATGAATAGAGGCACCCAAATGGCAGACTTGAAGAAGTGCCTGTTTGAATTGGGAAGAGGGTTTAGGTAAAGCTATCTGTTGCAAGCTGCTCATTACAGGTGAGGTTATCAGGTATGTGCTCTCATAATGTGTCAGTTGATGGAATACCATGACACATTCTGGATGTATATATAAACACTTGTCCGGTGATGAGACTGCTAATAATAGTTGAGGTTCAGGCTGCAGATCAACAAAGGTCACACATAGTGACCACCACCTTGCGGATCACACAACTATGGTATGAGGACCAGCTGTGCATGTCAAGTTGTTAATGATATTTTTATTTTACTTTATCAGCTTGGCATTGGGTGAAGTGATTGTGAGTGGGGCTGAGTGTGGAGCATACTGTATATACGTGTGTGTAAGCTAACTTCATGTATTGCACAATCCCCTGAATTTTTTTGCATAAAGAAAATTACTGGTGTATAGTGCAGAGTCACTGAAAAATGAATGATTTTTTAACCTCTTCAAAAAAACTTACTGCAACTGCTTATATTTTTGCATAAAAAAACTGATCATAAAAGCTCTCACTATACTTGAGTACATGGAAGTGGAAGAAAAGAAGTAGGGCAAAATGGATAGAATATAGGCTGAAACTTTTTTGTTGTTTGGCTGTTGCCATGTCAGATGGTATTATGCCCAATAGTTTCCTCAGCTAAGTAAATTGTTTTCATTCTCTTGTCTATGGGCACCTGCTATACTTGTCATGTTTCTCAAGAAATTTTTCTTCTTTTTTTGTCATTTAAGACCAGTAATGAGAAATTATTCATTTAACTAGAAAAATTGCTTTAAGTCCCCAGCTTTCAGAAATGAATCCTTTTCCAAAATATTTCAACCATAGCAACTAAAAATGTCTATTGCTTCATTACAATAGATTTATATTGACTCACTTTGTACTTTGAAACAATGAGTCAAGAATATCTTTTATCTGCTAGTTTCATCCTTTTAGAGATTCTGAATGAAGTTGAAATATTTCATTAACCCTTTCTGTGTAAAGTTTTTCAACTTATTTTGTGGATACTTCAATGTAACCATTTTGATTTTTAGTTTCACTTAAATACATTAACTTAATAGAAATATTTTTAAAAAAAATCAGTTTTAGCATTAAATCTATTAAGAATGTTGATAGCAAATTTGATATCAAAATTCACATTCCAAAACTCTATTTTCAATTTCAATAAATAAATTAGTTTACTTTTTATTAGCGTGATAAATTTCTAACCCATTTTTGATGTTTCATGGGACAGTAACCACAATATTATAGGACCTGAAAGTCTATGAGGATGTGAGTTGATTTTTTGCAATGAAGATCATTCACTGTGATGAAGTGGGAAGTGATCCATCTGTGCACCATGAGTATAATTAAAGGAGAAAGGTCTGGTTTTATGGTAAAGTATAGTGGGGGAAGGCAAACATGAGAAGTCTTGTTCCCATTGAATGATTATTGGGATTGAATGTGGAAATTTAAGTTAAGAAATTAGATGATTTTATGGACTCAAACTTAACATTGGGTTAACATAGTATAATTGTATATATCCCTGGACCAACCCACTAAACTTGTCAGGTAAAAAAAAAAAAATCTTTAAAAACCTGAGATTACATTGTTTACTGATGCATCATATAGGTGTTGTTTCTTAGGCAATATAATTCAGCTTAGAGAATCCTTAGAGAATGTAAATTAATGGTCACATCATTGGTGACAAGCTACCAGGTTGAATTCCATGTATATATATACAAAATGCTATTAGAGAGAAGCTGTAAGAACAAATTATAGCAGCAGCTGTAAGAAGATTATCAGCTCAACCCTTGAAAAGCAAACACTGAGTGAACAGACATGTGACTGTTCTATCATCATTATGAATGAATAACTCAACATCAGGCTACATATTCCTGTCAAGAATAAGAATTGGGGAAGGCAAACACTTATATAACCAACAGCTAAAATAAATTGTTTTGTTAAATTCTTGTTAAGATATTCAGGCCTTTCTTGTCATTCTAAGACTGATCAATTTTGGGAATCTATCACATGATGTGTGGCAACATTTCAACCATGAATTTGGGAATTTTTCAAATCTTACCTAAAAACATCAGTGGAAGAGACTCATGTCTCGGATGTCACCAACCTGATTGATGCTCCTAACCAGAAAGAAAACAGCAGAGAGATCTACACAAACCCACTTCAGTATAGTATTACATCTGATAGCCTAACCAAGAATTCTTGATTGAGGTTACCATGGAAGGTCACACTGTGTAGTGCTACATTTGGTGATTGCAACAATGAGTTAGACTGTTCTTGTTCTTATAAATATGTGAAATATATCTATGGATAAGTTTGTGCTTGTCAGCCTGTTTAAAGTGTTGGATGTTTAAAAAAATAAATTATTATTATTATAGCAGTTCATGTACTATAAAACTGATTTTAAAATTATTTCCTCATATATTTCTGTAAAATGAAATACAATT
The DNA here is from genome assembly GCA_964036315.1 of Acanthosepion esculentum. NCBI lineage: Eukaryota > Metazoa > Mollusca > Cephalopoda > Sepiida > Sepiidae > Acanthosepion > Acanthosepion esculentum. The sequence goes on from CAXIWW010000243.1 coordinate 32,031, forward strand.
GGAACACATTTTGTTTTACAATGAAAATAAACTACTACAAAGCCCAAATCAGTTATTTGCCAATTTTTCTGTAATAATTTACTTAGAAATGTTGATTATCAGAGCAAAGCTGAATCTCATTGGGGATTAAGTCACTTGAATTGAAAGGACGAGTATCTTGCTAATGAACAAATTTTCTTTTTCTGTCTAACTCAGGATAGTTACCTAAAAAATGTGGTAGAAGTTAGTTACATTGTGCAATTTTGGAAGCTCAAGATTTCTGATAATGTTGTCTGTGGAAAGGAATACCGAACAGTTTAAAAGTTGTGTTCAGAATAATCTCAAAAGTGCCTGGAACTGTGTCAATTGACTTTTATATGAACCTCACAGGAATCTGTTACAATAGTTTGGAATTCATCAGTCTTAGGAGAAAGAATGCCAGTAAGCCAATTGCTATTTGGAACAATTTTATTTCTCATGTTTAAAAAAGTGTCTGAATACTGTTATTTCCAGGTTGCAAAAAAAAAAAAAAAAAAAAAATTGTTTCATTTGCAGAACATCTACAAATAAAACAATTTTTTTCAGCCCCAAAAGTTATTTCATTTGAATGGGAAAAAAAGTATTCTAATTCCAAATTACTTATTCCATCATATTTTTCTGTTCAATGTCCACATTTAATACCAAGAATGTTGGCTGTAATAGAAATCATAAACTAATTCTGACACCAATGACTTACTGTGACTTTGAAAGTTGAATTCACTTTTCATACCATTTGTAAATTTATACGAAAAAAAATACAGCAAAGCAGGAAAAAAAACAACACTTATGTAAAATAGATTTCTATATGATACCTTATGATTTCAATGAGATTTAAAACTGAAAACCTTATATATAACATCTGATATGTATGAAATATCAGAAAAACAAATTAATGATTGTTTCAGAGGACTGTACAAAATGTTAAAGTACTTAACAGTCATAGCATTCTTTAAAATCATTATTTTCCTTTAAAGTTAGATGGATATTAGTAGGGATACTAATTTATGAATCTGACTTTACAGTGAAAATAAGTGTCTGTCAACAAAAATAATAAGAGGAAAAATAAGCAAAACAAAATAAGGGTTTGAAATTAATTTTATTTACTTAATAAATGGTGAATAGATTTGATCTGCAATGAGCAATTTTGGGATACATAATTATGGACTGAGTCCAATGTAATTGTCCCAAATACTTTGTCAGTATCAAGAACCTGTAGAAAATGAATGGACAGCTGTTAGTTTGGCTTAGGGATTTTTTGTCTTTTTTTAAAAAGAAATTCCTCCCACCCAATACAAATTTTATAACATTTTTTTTTATAAACCACAAATTTGATTAAATGGATTCAGTAACTGAAGTAGATGCTGTCTATGCGCAGCCAAAATTATAGCAACATCAATGTTTAAGACCTGATTGGGCGGGGGGTGAAGGTTCTTACACCAAATTTCCCCTTGAAGAAAAAAATCTAATTTGTTCTATTTTATTGAGAAGTCAGTCTAGACAAAAATACACAGCATATTTAGATTGTTTCTCTTGACTAAGGTGCATCAAGTCTTGCCATTTTTTGTCTTATGTTCAAACAAAAAAGACTTTTCAACATTTACACCAGTACATGGTTTTTCAAATGCAAAAGCAAGGTTTGTGGATTATTCATTACGAATCAATTTGCACCAAATATTTTTTCAAAGATTGAAAAATAATCACTTTTAAGGTTTTCTATTTTACAGAGATGCTATTTTGGTATGGACAAAATCTAAAAAAAGTTTAATACTTAATGGCCTCACAGCTACAGGAATTCATCTCAGTGTGCAGAGCAAGCAACCCAAATATCAAAATTTACTTGGAAGTTTTCAATGAAGTTAAAAACAAAGCTAAAAAACATCATACATAAATAAGTGCTATTTCTCTCAGTCAACATACGTTTGTATATTTTAATAGACATTAAATATACACATTCAGTACGTACATTCACACAATAATAATAATAGCCTATATATAGTATATATTTTTACACAAGTCTACCAGATAATAAACCTCTGATGATTAATCAATCATATTGAACAATAACAAATTAGTTAAAAACCTTCAAAGAGCTCCCTAACTGATGTCCTGGGTTGGTGTGTGTTGTTTTGCAGTCATTTACTTTCTCATCAATTCAATATAATTTTAACAAAAGTAATTTCCGATTTAAAAACCAGGCAAACTAAAATTAATAACCGTCTCAAAACTGAATTCCACACTCACATTAATACACAAACATTTAGAGAGCCCATATGAAAGTTCAGGCTAAACTTGTTTTTATCTTCAAAAATATTTATGTGTGAGGCAATAGTAAATATGTTTGGTTATAAGATTTGTATCTTTGATTGTTGTGTTCTTAATTCGTAAACAACTAATTGCCACTCCCTAGACCATCTGCAAAATAAAGTTGCCCATTTTAATCACACCAAAATCTCACAAGTAAAATGACTCAAAGGAAATAAAATATATATTAAAATCAATTAACTTATCTGGGAGGAAATATATATTTCATTGAAAGGAAAAGACATAGGTTAGTTATTTTTGTTTAAATTTGTTGCTGTTTTTAAGGTATTATTTGTCATGTTTATATTTTTTTCCTCTCCCAAGAATAGTTGGAACAGTGGGGGTTAATGTGTTGGTTCTATCAAAAACTACTTCTGGAACTGGTTCTTAAGGTTTTTTTTCTACAAGAATGTCAATAATGTTAATGATATACAAAGGTCTGAAAATTTCAACAACTCAATTAATCATCAAGGGAACATATTATCTGATATGCATAGACAACAACTGGTAAAATACTAGCAGAGAAGCTAGTATTAAGTGGCGTAAAAGGAAAATGGACAAGCAAGCGGGATAAGAGCCACTACCACTAATCCCAGGTAGAAACTCACACCAGACAGAGCTTAGAAAAAAAAATTACAAAAATTATATTAAATAAAAAAATGAAGAGCATAAGCAAAAAAAAAGCTACAATTGAGGTTTGCTTTTTTCTTCAAAGAAAGTAGATTATGAATGAATAAAATATAAAAATGGAGAAATGCTTCTGTTGAAAAAAAAATGTAATGAAAATGTAAAAGACTGATAATTTGTGAAATGAAGAATGGGAAATTGAAATGAAAGAATCTTTTGAAAAATACAATGCAAACTGAAATCGGTTGAATTATCCACAAAACTCTGGATTCAACAGCAGTAATTTGTTCAATTGAAATTGGTAACAACTTGTGGATCTTATGGTAATTCAAATAGAGAGAAAAATATAACAAATTTACCTGCTAAATCAAATAGTCTGTCAGGTACAAAATATGGGGAATAAAAATAACAATGCTGTTAGATGCAGTACACATTTTAACACAAAATATTTAAATATCGTGATGAGGTTAATTTATTTTTATCACCTGAAAACAAAATTATTCAGTTTTAAACTAAGTTGCAATCAACAAGAAAAATCTTAGAATATTTAAATTCAATAATTTAATTTCTCTTTAATTCCTCCTTAATTCTTTTAAACTTTACTAATATTTTCTCAATTTTTAAAAATGGAGGTAAATAAATTATCATAATTAAAAGGTGTGGCATTTGCCACTGCTGCAGGACCCCTGCCGCACCATCATTTTAAACAAGTGATTTTTTTTCTCAAGTACACAATACCACACTGGTAAGCAAAGTTATGAAAACTGTTATAAAACCTACAAGCTGGTTAAGTGAACTTGTGGAATCAACAGTAGCTTAGTTGTAATCATTTTTGTTTATACTATTATCAACATAATAGTAATTTGTATTACATGTGATGCTTAAACAATAATGTTTTTGTTGACATAACAAGAATCATTATTATAGTGGTACCAATGATGATAATATCAAACCGGGCCAAAAAACACAAAGAGGAGGGGAGTTTATTTGATGACAAGAAAAAAAAAAAAGATGAAAAAGAAATTATATTACAGTGCTCAATTTCTTTTTGGTGGTATTAATTTTGGTGTGTGTGTGTGGAGGGGGGGGGGGATTTTTTTAGAATTGATTTCAGTCTTATTTTATTTTTGGAAAGATGGGGAATGAGCTTTGTATGAATACATGCACATTATATTTACTACTCTTGAATCTGCAATACTGTCTTCAGTGAGATAGAAAGCAGGGCACACATGGCAGATCAACACAATGAAAAGAAGGGGGGGAGGATGATGGCCAGAAAGATAAGGCAAAGAGAAAAATGGGGAAACAAAAGTCAACAACCAACACTTGTTTTAAATTAAAAAAATAAAATTTACAATTTTTTTTTCATGAATTGTCATTTTTTTTGGCTGTTTACACATTCAAGATATATTCTATGTGCAATTGAAAATGTAAAAACAAGTGTGAATGAATATATATGTGTGTGTGTGTGTGTGTGTGTGTGTGTATATGTATGCATGCATATACAAACATATAGGTACAGGTATATTTGAATATGATTGTGTGTGTGTGTGTGTGTGTGTGTGTGTGTGTGTGTGTGTGTACATTTTAATACCTAACATGTACACACACTTATTCATAAAAACCTGTGTTTGTGTGTTGCTTTCAGCAGAGTTGTTTAAAAGGTTTCCAGCTTGAAACATTGTTAAACAGACATGGAAGTTGGTGGAGGAGGTGTAAGGGAACTTTTAAGCTGAAGACTGCTCCAAATTACAAAATAATGAGAAGGTGTCAGATGAAATCTTCCAACTACAGCAGCAACAACTCAAAACGTAAATTGAATTCTGGATGAAACCACTGCTGAATCCCCACCCCCAGTGCACTATGACAAGTTCAATATTTTGGTTCAGTCAAGTGTAGTACATAATTCTACATGGGATTAGATAATTTTTCACAAACTTAACTTTTGGGAACTTTAATTTCAACTTTTGCAGCAGTGCACTGTTCAAATTATTGTTCAAGTTTAAGCATTTGTCTATTACATGCTTAATAAACTTTCAACAACTTTTTCATCTACTGACTCATTTCATTAACTGAGTACATTTGTAGCTTTATGTCATTCAACAAAAGCTCCTCAATCTTTTATGTTAGGAACGAGTTAGAGTTGATCAATTACAAATCTCCAGCAGCTGTTGTGTTAAACAGTCAAAATTCACCAACCATTGCAATAAAATGTCACAATTTGTTTTTAAACATTATTTTACTCTTTTTGCTCCAATTTCTGTTTATTTTTATATGATACATACATGTGCTAATGAGATGGAATGTCTGTTGCCATGACAAATGTATGGAGAAAATGGAATTTGAATGTAAGCTTTGTACAAGAAAACCAAAGGATGAAGGTGCTGGTGATATCAGCCAGGGATTCAAAAATAGGAAAAGGTTATTCCTCATCCCTTTAAACTAGGCAGGTACCACCATTTAATATTCAGCATCAACAGTTTTTTGTCTTTTTTAATACTGAGTAGGTTGAGCAGCAAGGAAGGATTGGGTATTCCACTATTTGGCAAGTAGATTGAGTATACAACAGTTAATATCTGGTTTTGAGTTGGACAAGCAGAGAGAATATCTGCTGCTGCTATCTTTGCTGCCTCTGTTCCTCTCATTTCGCTATTGTCTAACACCTGAAAAAATGTTATATTCACTGCCGGTCCAGTTTAAAAGAATCTTCTGTAGCAGCATCTGTAACAAGATTTGGATCAGTCAGCATTTGAACAGCATCAAGGTCAAGCGGATCCAAACCCATTTTCCATGCTTCTTCCACAGGAAAGAAATCAGTGTCAAAGTCATTGAAACCTGTGATAGCATTGCCAAGTTCTTTGGCAAAATCCTGCCTAGATAAATCATCAGCACCTGGTAAAAAAAATGATTGAAAGATAAACATTAAATACAAAATAACTGAAATACTGTTAGTGATTTAAATTTTGACAGATATTTTTTGTTATAAATCATTTACAAATTATTTCACTTGTTTGGGAAGAACAGAAAATGTTGGTGGCATCATTTAGGAAACCTAGGAAAATTAAATATGAAATTGAAAATTTTCTACATAAAGGAAAATTTAACATTACAATAAATTAAATGTTTATCATAGTTGACAATATATATAATGTACCTTTTTTTTCATAGAAGTTACATTTAAAATACCCTGGATCCAGGAAGGTAAAACTGTTGTGAAGTTAAATTTATTTAACATTCCTACCTAAAGTGTGTGTGTATATTTTTGTATTTGGGATAATGCTTAAAATTTATTTTATATTCTGACCAATATTGTTCTTTTCCAAAAGTATAGAGAATTCAGTATGAATGGAACTGAATAAAATTTATGAAGCATGGAAAGTTAAAGTTAAAAAAATAATAACGTATAAAAAACCTTCAATCTTTACCTATTTAAATTTGATTCAAGCATTTTATTTGTCCAAATTTATAAATGACTTTTACAAGACAAGACAGTTTCTAATTCTTTTTGCTAACATTCTCATTATTTTTTTTTTTTTGCTAAAAATGACTTAGAAGTTTCTATGTGCAGATTCTATGTGAAAAATAGGCCTGGATTAAGTATACAATGAGAAATTGCAGCTTGTAGGTGAAGCTATTATTGTGTGTGTGTATTGCAGGGATTGGGTACAAAGTTGTAAACTCATGTCAAAACATGGGGCAAGGATGTAGGATAAGTAGGAGAAATAGAAGCTAAAATGTCTGCAGTCCAGTTTAAGTTCCTCCTAGACAATCATGTTTTATAGTTATTCTTTTAGCAGCTGATAAGATTGATCACATTTCATTGATGCAGCAATCTATACGTAAAGTTTTGTCTATTATATAATTATTTAAAAATAAAATTTAAAAAATCTATAGTAGAGATATAATTCATGTATAAACAAAGAAATTTACTGGTATGCTTACCGGTAAATATGATATGTGGTATTTTATTACTTGTTTGTGGAGATAACTGTTGCTGCTGTTGCTGTTGTTGTTGTAAATGGTTGGGTGATGATGGTTGTTGCTGTTGAACTTGTTTCTGATGGCCGGTTTGATGTTGTGGCGAGGATTGTTGTGTTGATATTGTATTTAATAGCTGTTGCTGCTGAGAGCAGAGTGAGTTCAAGTCAGAAGGATAGAATGAAACATTAAATTCTTGGTTGCCACTGGTAGCAGCTGCAAATCTCTGGAAGTCTTCTTCTGTTATTTCCAAAGATTGTGGAGAGGTCTGGTAACTGGTCAAATTGGTTAATGAGTTGGAGTTAACAGAGCTCAGTGTTGATGGTTGACTATCAGGGAGCTGGAAGATAGATACATATTGATATCAGTTTATAAAAAGCACAAATAAATGGCATGGCTCTTCATGATACTCTGAATATAATCTCATCTTTTACTTTATAATCCTTTGCTTTTACTTACAAATGTTCCTCCAATAATTGGTTTATGATAAAAGACTAAGTGTACAAGAGATTATATATATGATATAAACAAAAAACAGCAAGAAATGATATTAATTTTAGTGAAATTTTAAGTCACAGTACAAAGAAAATTAAAAACAAAAACCAAATAGATGAATATTTAAAGCAGAATCAGCTCGAACAGGCAGCATAGTTTAACTAGTTATTTTTCATTCACATATTCACATTGTTGCAGCTTTTTACCATGTGATTAAGGTAGTAACTTTACTTTTTAGTTTGGAGAGGGTTAGACTCCATCAGGTTATCTTGCCCAAGACATACCACTGCTGCTATGTGGTACCCCTATGACCCTCAAGTGTTATTATGGGACTCATAATGAATGAATATATTTCTACAATACTCCTAACACTTATTTTAATAAATTTTGATTGACATAAAGTTAATTAATTCTAGGTTTGGTTTGTTTTATGGCAATCAACCACAATGGGTTATTTAATGCTGACAAAATTTTTATTGCTGATAATATTTTTTTTTTTTTAAAAAAATGTATAGCTGGTAATGTTTCCTTTTTTTTTTTTTTAAAATGTATAGTTTGGTTTGTTTTGTTTTGTGACATATTAACCTCAATGGGTTATTTAATACCGACAAGATTTTTATTGCTGGTAATATTTTCTTTTTTCAAAAATTTATTGCTGGTAATAATTTTTTACAAAGTATTTCTGGTATTAAAACCTATTTTTACACTAACACAGTGTTTTGAGTCAGATTGGGGGGGGGGGGGGTCAAGTATTTGCCCATAGCTGGGACCCTAAGAGGTGCTACCACCCTGGGTCAGGGTGGACTTGGGAACACCAGCTCTTCAAAACTTCCTGAACCTCCTTGCTGTTGAATGTCATTTGTCATCTTACACAGGATGCTAATTAATTCTAAATTATTTTTATGTAGTCTATTATAAGCTTATAATTTTAAGTCTACTTAGTGTAATTAATCAATTGCATAGCAGATTTTATTAGTAAATGAATATATACAACAGTAACCATGACAAGAAATAAAAGTTTGATATTAAATTTAAAAATCAAATATTTCAAACATCAATCTGATTTTTGAGAATTTTTGACAGTTTTATATTTCATAGTGCACTATTTTTTTTCCGAACTGATGAAGAATTAAATTCTAATTCAATAACACAATTCTTACACATGTTCAGTTAACTGTATTTAAAAATCAAGCATGTAATATATAAATACATGCATGACAAACCATGGTAAAAATATATATCTCAATTTTATATATTAGTATTGAAATTGCTATGACAGTTCCATATATTCATGTTAACTTATATAACTTGATACTTTTGTGTCACAACTTTTAAATGTGACACAGAAGTATCATTCTTATGTCTATAATTAACATCAAATAAAAAAAAAGATTAAATCAGAAATCGAAATTAGATGAATACCTATGCTGATATATAGCTCAGTAGAGGAAAAATTCAGTAATTAATCTAATTTGGGTTTCTGATTTAATCTTTTTTTATTAGATGTCTAAACTAGTGACATGCCATCATCACAAAATGGATCTTGAATTTTTGCCTATCATGATGAGTGAGTTTACTCTTGGGGAGGGCCTCTTGCTTTGAGTGCCTATTGGGACTTAAGCTCAATCCTGACCTCAAGTGGGACTTATACATACAATCAACTGCTAAAGATGTTCGAAAATGATCAGTTTCCTGTACTACTCCAGTAACTCCTGTTCTACCTTTATAAGAGACAGATCAGGCTGAAAATGGATTATTGCTGCCATATATGGGCAGGAGCTGCCCAGTCTTCACTTTCCAGTCGCAATAGAGTCCAAAAGCCTCTCCATGGCCTTGTGAATGATGAATTATTTTTTACCCTACAAACTTTTCCCCAAGCCTTTCTCTACTTTATCACTATTTCCATGGAAAGTGTTCAGACAAACTATATTCCTTAGTTCCACCTTCACGGTAAAGATCCACATGCCATGCACATTGTAGTGAACCACCCTCGTACCCTTTGTATTCCATTGGTGAGATGTGAGTTCTACTCGAATAACTTCTTTCTATGAACCATTATTTTGTGGATGCTTCCCCAATTACTACAATGTTAACCTTTAGAAGTCTAGGGTTAACCATAATCTTCTTCACATATCTCCATAAATTGTGCCTCTTACTTTGTAACCCTCTACCTCAAGTGGCCCTTGGGCCTTATACAGGTTGAACATTATTGTAAAATATATACATATATACACACACACACAAAAACAGAAAACAAACACACAAATGACAGCTGTCAACTCATAAACAAGTATGACCATTGTTGACAAATTTGATCAATGTTTTTGGTTCTTGTGAAAATGACAATGGCTCTTGAAGCCTGCCAGTGATTTGCAATGCTTATTGCAGATGTGATGTTTTGTACACACCTGGCCTACTTTGTTATGTCTGTTCAGCTTGCTCATAGGTGAATTTACTTCAGGTCAACCTGAAAGTTGGATGTGCCGCAATCACACAAAAGAATATTCTTCTATTTTCACCCCGACAAGACTTTCGACAATCTGACCTTCCTTATAGGGATTTAGCAACTCTGACTCCATTTAGACTATATTTGTTCATTTGAGGTTGCTTCAACAGGAGATTTACTTCCATGTGTTATAGAGTCAAATATTTTGGTGAAAAGTTGTACAAATGCAAAATTCGATTAAAAATGGAAAGAGAGATATAGAGATTTCTAATGTGTTTTATTAGTGCAACAGTAAAAATAAAAAAAATTTTCAGACCCGAAGTTAAATTAAAATAATGTATTGCTCGAAGTAACTCTTTTCACTTTACCACCTCTCTTCGTCTTTGTGGTTTGTGTTCTGCCATCTAATTACTCAGATACGTTGAATAAGAAACTCGCTGTTTCCCCCACTTCCCTTGCCTTCATCAGGCCATGTGGGAGCAACAAAAAGCAAGAGGTTTTGGAGAGTCATGATCGCTCCCGTCCAGTAAAGACAAGTTACATGAAAGAAGAAGAAGGTGGCAGGTGATTCAGGTTTCCATGTACTATGAACAATTCATCAATCCTATATCAATATTATCCTCATCATTTCAAGGCTTATCAAGGAATATGAGTGGGGGTGGGAAGCACGTTGCCATGGCTGTGATAGTTAATTGGGTACATCAGATTTATTTATCACTACCATCATAGCGTGAGATCAAAAATAATCTCTGTCAAAAACAATATCCATCCGACGAACCAGGCATTGTAGCAAGAGTATTTAATATTAAATTGTGTGAATTTGTAAAGAGTATTTTAAATATATATATTAGGTACTATTGGTAAATATTGTTATTCTATTGAATTTCAAAAACCATGATTGCTACATGCACCTATTCTAATAATTTTAAAGGAGAATGATAGCGTTCACTATCCAGATGGATTTGACAAAAAAGGATGTGCAAAAATACCCAATCCTCATATGGAAGCAAGAGTTCACAGAATCATTACAAATTACATGAGTCGGGGTCCATGTGGCAGTTTCAGGCTCCATGCACACTGTTTACAAGGTCATCTGTGAGAAACATTTTCAACCACTGAAGCCAACACCCTGGATCATTGAGCTGCATATTTATGCCTGGAGTGCCAGGGAACTGATGCACATGTGGAAGTCTGTCAATATTTGTCCAGTCCCCCACCTGATTTTGATTTCTCCTGCCCTGATTTTGTCTACCACAGGCTGGAGCCGGCTGTGGAGCATTATCAGGATCAGCAGGGCCAGGCCTATGCACAGTGGGTGCTGCAGGCATTGCAACAGGCCCACCAGGTGCTGCAGGCATTGCATTATTTACTACACCGGCGGCACCTACACCTACGGGCTGACCACCACCTTGGCCAGGATGAAGATTCACGTCAACATCACCATGATCGCTCAAATCATTGCTAACTGCATTTTCGTCAGGAATATTTTCAAATTAGATACGAAACTACCATGACGTAGAGAAAAATCAAGGCTGACTAATAATTTGCATGATAGAACAGTTAGAATTTTCCGTAGATGGTGCAACGGGACACTAATACCAGTGGTATGCAAAAAAACGTAGGTTTCTGTACTTAGTCAGCTGGAGCAAGATAAGAAAAATGAAGATCACCGTAGTTAGCAGCGGAAGTGTTAAAAACATCAGTTCCATTTCGTCCTCAAGCGAATTTTGGAGTAACTTATTCATAATTTATGGTTACCAAGGATACAGAGAAATCTAATCATCTATATATATATATATATATATATATATATATATATATATATATATATTATAGAGTTTTACATGTGGACAAAAACAATTACCCACTACAAAGATGCATTCTTGTTTCAATGCCTTATTTGCGCCTTGACTGATGGGAACTAAAAATGTTTATGGACAATTTTATTCAAAAACAAGCTGCATATGGTACATCACTTCCTGAAAAAATTATAGAAAGATACAACTTAAGAGGAAACAGAGGGGTAAAGAAGAGGGAGAAGAATGGAAAGAGGAGGTTACAAAATAAGCTAATTATATTAATTATAATTAAAAGTAGTTTTCATAGCAGAAGTGCCTGCTATAATTTTTGATACTATGAAATGGAAAGATATTTAAGCCCCCACATTAAAATTCCAAGCAACAAAGTAGCTACAATTATTCTGAAATTAAATATGAGAGCATTTACAGTTATCCTGAAATTAAATACATGGAAAATTATAGTTATTCAAGAAGAATAGAGGAGGAAGATAATTTGGTATACACCTCCCTTCAATAAACTAGCTTGTGCCAAATTGGGACACAAATTTCTAAATTTGGTTGATAAGGATTTTACTAGGAAGAGTAATTTAAGCCAAATTTTCAACTGTAATACCCTCAAAATCAGTTATAATTGTACTAAAAATTTAAGCAAAATTATTAAATCACAATATTAGAATACTAAAACTATGGAACAATAATAAATGCAACCCAAACACAATTCTAGTATACCCCAGACAATCAAACTATGTAATTGTAGAATTCCAGACCAATGCCCATTATCAAAGTGCCTAAAGAAATCCATTGTATATATGTGCTCCATCTCATCAAGTGAAAACCCCAATAATATAAAACTGTATGTTGTGTCCACTAGGAATGATTTTAAGAAGAGATATTATAACCACATATCTTTTTTTACAAATGCAAGCAAACGCAACATGACTTCGCTTTCTAAATATTTCTGGAAACTAAACAAAGAAAACAAAACTCCAAAGGTTAAGTGGAAAATCCTTAAAAAAAGGCCAAAACCTGCAGATCTCTGTAAGAACCTTGTTTCTTATGTCTGCAAGAAAAAATATGTATTATTAGGCTTTTCAATAATAGTCAATTGTTAAATCTTGCTAAAACTTCAAACTTATAACTAACCGTCTTCATATATTTTATATGGTCTTATACACCTTTACTGATCTATCCCAAATTACAACTCTAAAATGTTTTATGCACATGTAGAATACAAGCAATAATATAAGATAATTAGATTTATATTTACTTATTTTACAAAGTATATAGTCTGATAATAGGCTTAATTTTATAGAAAATTCATATTAGCAGTCCACACCTATGTCTTTTTTATTTACTAAGATGTAAACAAATTTATTGTAGCATTTTTAAAAATAACTTTTTTGAAATTACAACGGAACTCACTACATGAATTAAACAGACAACTTATGAATTTGTTCCTTTTTGTAAACTAGTCTCTGTTGCCTGTCATGTCTGAATCACTACCATTACTTTTTCTTTCTCTTTATTTTTCTTTTTCTTTCCTCTCTTCCTATGTCCCTTTTGAATATATTCTCTCGTTTTACTTGTCATATCTGGTGAAAAGAGATAAATCTGTCAGCATTTTCTATACTACCTCCCTTCTTTTCACTATCTTACTCTCCCTCCTCCATCTCTCTCTCTAGACATATATATCACCATCTCTCTTTCCCTTCCCCCATATTAAAACTTTAAAATCTATATCTTCCCATCTTATTCTTGAAAAAAAAAAATTTTTTTAATCTTTATTTTTTTTCTCTTTTCTGCCTGGATAGGTTTAAAATTTGTTTATTGATGTGAAATTTTTTGGTCTGATGAGATGTGATCATTATTTGGTCTTGCAAAATAAAATATTACCATGGATTTCTAAAGTATCCACTTTCATCATTATTATTTGCTCTGTTCTTACATTGAGCTCTCTTTGGATTTATCCATATTATCAAACAATATTATATATATATATATATATATATATATATATATATATATATATATATATATATAAAATGGACTCTCCCGTTGGTTTTGACAGATGAGGATCTAACAACTTAACAAATTGATTCAGTTATGAATTTTGTGTGATAATCTTAAGTGGCACTCAAGACCCGCTAGTGATTTACAAAGGAGGCCGCATATGGAACAAGAGTGAGGATTGTGGGATGAGATCCTGGTTAGATTGTCTGACCTTTTAGGTTTTGCTCTTGCTTCTTGAAGACGATTCAGACTAGCAGATTGAAAACTGCTGAGTAAGTTGACTGGACGTTAGTTACAGTTTCTAAGTGTAAACAATGCTAGCATGCTCAAACCCTTGGTCACAATGACTTGTAACTTTGTGCTAGCACAACCACTGATGGCTCCAAAGGTTTCTGTCTTCCTAATTTCACTCACAAAGTTTGGGTCAACCTGTGGTATGGTTTTCAGGCACTTTCCAAAGGTGCTGCACACTAGGATTGCCTTCTCCAGACTGATAACAACAAGAAGTCACTTTCCTGACAAATTGTCCATGGTGAGATTTGAACCCAGGCCTCAGAGTCAGTCAGCAATTATTCTAACAACTTGGACACGTGTCCATACACATGTTGCTGAGACAAGATCCAAGGCACCACGAATTATAGATCTAGAAAGATCAAAATCCACTTGTACGCCTAACCATGAAGAACACATTCTACATGCTGTTGAAGACGATCCAGGTATCAGCACACATCAAGTGGCCCTAGAATGTCATACATCTCACAGTCCTGCATGGAGGGCACTTCAAGTGCAGCTCCTGTGTATCATTTGCAACGTGTGCAGGGTCTTTTGCCCTCTGATCACTTGCCATCATTGAACTTTTGCTGATATGCTGTTTGTCTCTTCAGACTTGTTTATGGATGAGGCAACATTTGAAACAGACGGGTAACGAATTTATACAACCAACATTTGTGGGCACATTGGAATCCCCATGGTACAATATAGGCTAGACATCAGCATCAGTTTAAGATTAATGTAAGGGCTGGAATTTTAAGTGACTTTCTGGTAGGTCCATATGTTCTGCCAGCACATCTTACAGGAGCTGTCTACAGGGGCTTTACTTTGAACACACTTCCAGACCTGCTAAAGGATGTACCCTTGCTAATGGGAAAATGCATGTAGTTCATGTATAATGGGGTTCCAGTACATTTTAGTCACATGGTTCGTGATATACTGGCTGACATCTACCATGAATGATGGATAGGTAAGGAATGACCGTTCCCATAGTCCCCCGACCTCAATCCTTTGGATTTTTTATCTGTGGGGCCACCTAAAACAATTAGTTTATGGAGCAGACAACAAAAATACAGAGATACTTAATCAATGTGTCATAGGGGGTCTGCAAAACCATTCAACACCATGTGGGACCATTTGAAAGGGACCGCCAATCAATGATCTGTTGGATGCATGTGTGTGTACAAGCAAGTAGAGGACATTTTGAACATTTGTTATGAGTTGGTGTGTTGAGGTAAAATGATAGTCTTTTAGACATGTTTATATGGACTTTTGCCCTTGTTTTGGTGTGAGGAACCTGCACCCAAAGTTTGTAAAAGTATTTTTGATACAGCATATATATATATATATATATATATATATATATATATATATATATATATATATATATAGGCACACACACACATATATACACATATATTTATACACATGCAAACATATGTTAATATAAGAATACTTTTAAATTAACAAAATATATTTTCAAAAGTTTCAATAAGTTACAGAGGTAATTATTGTGATCACTTTGAGATAGGTAAAAGAATCTTATACAACAAATCAAGAAAATGTGTCTACAATAGCATCTTCTATATCAAACCAGATGAGAACAATAATTTGAAATAATATTAATTAAAAAAAAGCAAAAAAATTTATAATTTCTTCTTTATAATATTGGTATACAAATCTGTACACTGTCTTATAAATTCAGAGAAAATAAATATATTTTCTATCACTACTGAGATAAATCATCTTTCGGAAATTTTATTTTCTGAAAGAAAATAAAACCTGCTGTAATAGTATTTTCACTATTGCCTGAATTAATAATGAAAAAGAAAGAAAAAAATGCAAATCAGTTTCAATTAAAAAGAAAAAATATTTATTTCTAACCAGCTAAATAAGGGTTCTTGCAAAAATTTGTCCCTTTTTGCTGAGAATAAGATAACCTATTCTCTGAGTAACACAATGTAAAAAAGCATAGCAAAAAACAAAATTAAAAATTACAATGCACCAAAAAACAAAAAAGATTAGCGCCCACCTGCTGTGTCAATGATAACAATAAAAAAAGGGGAAGAATCTTAGCTCTACAGTACACTTTCAGTGCTTTCAAGGTTCAAAAGCTTTTCTCTTTTTTCTCTTGTGTAGACAAAGTTCTCTTCTTGGTGACCAAACTCCCTTCTTTCTTCACTTATTTTCCTCCCGTCCGCCTGGATTACGCCTTTCTTTTACGGCCACTAGAAGGTGAAAATTTACTTAATCACGTGGTAAAACACTTTTTGAAAACGTACGTGTTTGCTCCTTCTTCTTCTCAAACGGCTTTAGCTCCAAACTCCACTTATGGACTTCTTTTCAAACTGTCTTTTCTGGGGCTTCTTCGAGAGGACTTCTCAAAACTTTCTCTGAAGGGGAAACTTGCCCTCAGCAACTTTGTTACCCATGCATCCTTCACTTATGGGCAAACGCTGCCTGCCTTTTCAGCAGGGAGAGAGAAAACGAACCTCTTCTTTCTAAGCTGTCTCGTTTCTAACTGCTGCTAAGGTCCAGTCCCAGTTCTCCCTTCCCTTTCAAAGTTGGGCAGTTCATCTTTGAACCGTCCAATCACAGTCCATTAAAAAAAATATCAGCAGGTTCTTAGGGCCAGTAACACAGAGAGTGTCTTTTGTTCTCCCTGACCTAAAAATTTTCAAACATCATTTTAAACTAAATAGAGTAATAGATTAAATACCTACCATAGTAAACTGCTCCAATTGATGCTGTATCTGATTGGTCTTTTGCTGTTGAATGTAAAATGCCTCACTAAAAGTCCCTCCTTCTAATGAAGTTGAATTGGGTGGGAGACCTGGAGATTGCACTGGTGAATATGATGTCTGTGACAGAGGTGATGTAGGAGATTGGCAACTACTTTCACTATTTCTATACTGAGTCAAGGAAGGCTGAAATTTTACAATGAAAAAGATGACCAACAAAAACAACTTTATCCAGTGAAATCAAGCATTCTGCACTCTAGTTTTGAATGAATGACAAAATGCATTTTTCCTTATGCAGAATATATTGCATACATATATAGCAAATGTTCTTATTTAAAATCAAAATTTGTAATTTATAATGACTTTACATGATATCATTAGATCTCATAAAAAAAGGTTAGTTATAAAATATAAAAATACATTAGAAACTGAATTTCTTTCATTTGTAATAATTTATAAACTTTACATCCTTATAGCAAAGATAAATAAGTAACAATAGACTTCGTTGAGGAATATTTTTAATCGTGTTCAATTTTTTGTTTTTTTAATTAAAATTAATGGCTTATAATGATGAAAATATAACAAGTGTTTAGATATTTTTGAATATGAAAAATATTGAATCAAATTTTAAATTCAACTTGATTTTTGTAAGAATAGTAATTTATCACATTTTTATACAATAAGAAAGAAAAATATGCTAACCTGTACAGATAGGCATCTGTTATAGAAATAATACAAAAAGACAAAATTGCTATTTGACGTGTGTGTGTGTGTGTGTGTATGTATATATATATATATATATATATATATATATATATATAATGAAAGTCATGTTACAAAATGATTGTATTTTTAAAATCACAGTATCTATCAGATAGAGATAACATTTTATTAAAAGTTTGAATTACTGCTCAGTAAAACAAGAAAGTTCCCAATAAATTTTTTAATGCACACGCACACACAGTCATTATTGATTTGCTTTTTGCTTCCATGTCAAGTTTTATTGACAAGTTGTATATAGACTACAGAATAAACAATCATTTTTTTTTAAATAAACAGGAAACAAGAATGTTTTTTTAAAATAAAAAGAATATAAAACTGCAAATTTCAATATCAAACTATAAATTTACACAATATAAAAACTAAAAGTGCACATAAAAAGCAGTATAATAAAATGTAACTGATTATAAAAAAATAAATGAAATATTTAAAGGACTTGTCATGCAAGTAATTATAGATAGAAATGCACCATTAAAAATATTAATTTAGCAACTGATGGTGGGTGTTAGACAATTCATATATTAACATTATGCATGCATATATACTGTTATAGATATAAAAGAATTATAATTTACTAAATTGAAAGAAATTAGTTTCTGATAAACTTCCTAGCATATGTTGTTTCAATTAAGAAACAACCTACTCACTTAGTAAATATATTTTTCAGTGAAAAAATAAAAACCTATTCATTCATTATTGCTAAACATATTTTAATGACAAAAAACAAAGACTTTTAAAAAATATAATGTAATAAAGGCATTTAATTATATATTTATTAATTATACTTTTATGGAATATAAATAAACATTTCATAAATTTTAAAAACTATGTTGATCATTTAAAATTGTATTATAAAATATTAATGTGAAGAATACTTTTAAATTAACAAAATATATTTTCAAAAACTTTAAATTACAAAGGAAACAGCTTATTGTAATCCCTTTGGATGAGGGTCTTTTAGATAACAATTGGCTGATAACATTAAATGAAGGAAATAAAAACTGGAACAATTTAAATTCATTGTCTTCACATTATAAAAACAAAATCAAAGTTATTGACTTGAAATTATTTTTTAATTCATTTTAAATAAAGTATTGAGGACTGAATGATTTTCATAACAATAAATAATAATGATAAATAATGTGATTAAAATAAATGGCTTCCTGTGAGTATATAAGGAATGTTTGCAAGAAAAAGAAAAAGAGACACATAAATATACTTTAAGTATATTTGCATAAATAAATTCTTAATTTACTATCTATAAAACAAATTATTGAAAAACTTTAATTCTACTAAAGTTAGATAGGAGAAAAATGTAATTTGAATACTTAAAATAAACAAATTACATTTTTGATTCAATATTAAATTATTTATTTTAAAATAATGATGACATTTTCTTTAATTAATTTTTGAGAAAATATCTCCACAATATAAAAGTAAATTGGTGTTAATTCTCATCTACCCTATGTTTTAGGATATGGTTGATAAGATTTGTTGCTGGCAATGGAAAGTGATCAAATTTAATTCTTAGCAGGTAACAATGTAAAATTATGTGTGTATATTCATCTCCAAACCTACATAACTTAAAAAAAAAAAAGAAGAAGCTCTTGGTGATTTGGCAACAAAACCCCTATGAATTTCAGTTGTAAAATGTACAATTTAAATAAAAAATTTCCCCCAAAATGCAAACCCTACAATTTTTAGGAACTATGGTAGTGTAGTCATCTTTATATATATATGTGTGTGTGTGCGTGTGTGTGTGCACAGACACACAAACACTAGTTGAAGTATCTATCTATACTGGTAAGAGATCAAAGCTTGTTATAAAGACAATAAAATTATTCCTTAGTACTGTGATGGTAAGCTATTAAGTGTTGTTTATGTCAAATTAATGTTATATAAAGCTGCTGAATACATATATATTTCTAAAAAGTGTTAGAATGTTTGTGAAAAAATATTGGTTATAGACACCCAGATGGTGTCTTCCTTCAATTCATTATTTTAATTTTCCTACTGCTAATTGAAAGAGAAGGCTGAAGAAATAGACAGTTTATCAATACCACATTCATTAAGTATGCTTAAGTACCTAAGGCTCTCCAGCCAATTAAATTATTAGTCTCTTTTGTTATGGTGTGAATTTCTGATTAATTAAATTCACTCAATCTAAAATTTTTATAGCTAGGTGAAAAAAGTGAGATATGTAACTTACAACTATCTGTTTTACAAAGTAGTTGTTATTGTCATCATTCATAAATAGAAAAGAAATGGTGTTTGTGTTTACAGTAACTAAGTACCAAAAAAAAACATTTCAAATGAAATTGCTATTATTTCTTTTTTTTTTTTTTTTTGATTATTAAAAAAAAAAATCCTAGGTAAAGTAGAAAATTGTGGGAAGGAATAAAAGCTGTACAGTGAAGTAGCTTTTCAAAACACAAATATTTTTTATTGTCTGAACAAGAAAGATAAATTATAATCTAACACCAAACCACTACAAACTGTAATTACAGTGCATGATAAATCTATATAATAAAAAAAATGTTGTTCCTATTCTCCATAAAGATAAAATGTTTTTTATGTTAAAAACCTTCCCCTTGCCCTGGGTCTAATAGATATGCATATCAAGTTTGAAGAATGTATATGAAATACTTTTAAACATGTCCAGCAAACAGAAAAACAAATTCTCAAATATATATATTTTCTATATTTTGAACAATTTTTCTGGCTTCCAATAAAATTGTAAGTATAAACTGTGCTATATCTGTGTAGTTTTGGTTCTCATAAGCCATTATTAAAGAATTGTTTTTTTATGCAAGGCCAGCTTTATCATTTTTTAAATATTAGAAACTTGGGCTTCATTAAAGTATGTGGTCTTCATGTCCTAGTGCAGTAATTTCAAAAGATATTTGAAATGTTCAGCAAGATATGTTAAATGCTGTTTAACTTGACAGATCAATATGTTCAAGTTCCCTTAAGTATCAAGTAGCATCTTGTGCATGTTTAATATA
>CAXIWW010000243.1:60000-80000 GCA_964036315.1 Acanthosepion esculentum
AAACCCAATGGCTGCCAATAATATTTTTATCATCCGGGGCCTTTTTCAATTCAAAAGTATCATTTGATACTAGAGATTCCATTTCTTTTTGCATGGTGGCTATCCATCGTTTGGAATTATCAGAATTTATGGCTTCTTGATAGTTCTTCGGGATACATTGCACCAAATAGCAACAGTCAATGTCACAGATATTACATTGACCCATTCCAAAGTAGTCTGGCTTTCTTCTAATTCTGGTCGGATAACGAATGGCCGCCTTTATACACGTCGGATTGAATATTTCAAGTATTCTGATTAGTTAACCTTCTATTGGTGGACTATAAAATGAGTCAGCTCATTTTGGTTGGCTCACTAGTATATAGAGTATCCAAAAAAACTGTAACATCATTACCCCAACAGAATAAGTAATGCAGGCTCTGATGGATCATATTTCTTGTTTCTGCAAAGCTTTCAGCCTTACTATCAACCTGGACAAAATAGCGGTCATGTTCCAAACTGTTTTAGGCTCACCTTACAATGTGCCATCAATATGTGTGGGTGGTTACAAATTGAAAGTGGTAGACAAATTCACACACCTAGAGGGCAATTTGGATGATGAAATAACTGCTCATCTGAAGAAGTCTACTGATTTTTTTGAAGCTCTAAAGGATCAGGTCTGGTCTAAGAGAAAACTTAAGTGCACAAAGATGGCAGGATGCTGATATGCCTGATGTACTATTGTGTGACATGGGTTGTGTATTGCAGACACTTAGATGCTTTGGAAAGATTTCACCAATGCAGTTTAAGATTGATTCCTGGTATTCACTGAGTATCTCATATGCCAGACACAGTGCAAAATTTTTTTCACAGTGTCTTATTGTTTGAGAGAATATCTTTGCTGTGCAGCCTTAACGACAGTAGAATACTCAAACAAATGCTCTATAGCGAGTTACTCTATGGCACTAAACCCTAGTATAAAACAAAGAAGTGCTTCAAGGACTGTTTAAAATAGTCTCTAGCAGCTTGAATGCGAAACTGCTGTTTGTGATTCATATAAGCTAATTCATGAAGGCACTAAGATCTTCAAAGAACATGCAATGAGCTGGGCAAATGTTAAAGAGTTCAGCTAGGAAAGGAGAAATCACTGATCCAGCAATTTACATGTGATGAATGTGGCAGAGGATGTTTCTCCAATACTGGCCTTGTTAGCCTTAAGAAGAGTCATACTGGTATACCTTTCACAAATTATGATCATTACTATGCTGGAAATAACTTAACATGCAGGGAATGTCAGAATACTTGCAGAAAATGCTCCAGTTTCCACTGTCACATGAAAACCCACACATAATCTGAACAGACTTGACAAAGCAGGCCAGGCCCTGCACAAACCACTTTAGTTTACCACATTTGCAATAAGCATTCTACATCACTTGCAGAATTCAAGAGCTATTGTTATTCTCATGAGAACCAAAAACATTGATTAAACTTGTCAGCAATGGTCATACTCATTTAACGAGTTGACAGTGATCCTACACATACATGTGTGTATGTATATATTGGGTGTAACAGCAAAATTGTCAAATTATATAACAGCATAATTATCCCTCCTACAAAATGTTTAATAGCAAAAAACTAATTGAGTTTCTTTTTTCCAGGTTTTCAGATAAGACATTTAGCCATCTTGTAAGAATCACTGAAAAACCCTTTGAATTATTCAGCTAGAAAGAGAGACGGTTAAAATTTGTTGTGTCAGACTCACTGTCTTTCCAAATGAGCAATGGTGAGAGGAAAAAGATCATTCAGACATTGAATAATGGTACCAACATTCATGCTCTGGCTTCCATCTTCAAAGTCCATTCAAGAGAACAGTGAATAAGCTTAAAAAAGTGGGAACAGTAGAGAGGAAAACTGGATCAGGAGGTGTCACAACAACAAGAGGGATCATCATTTCAACCTAGACCTAAAGAGATCAATTAGAAAAAATCGAACACAATTCATAAGACGTTTGGCATGTGAGAGAGGATTTTCTGCTACAGTCTAAAAAGCAGTGAAAAAAGACTTGAAAATGAAATCGTATGTGAAACCTGTGAGCCAAATTATTACTCCAGGATAGAAAGTTAGAAGGTTAGAGAGGGCAAAGATCATCTTGAATAAGTTGGGAAATGATCCTGGAATAATATATATTTGAACTTTATTTCAATACTTCCAATCCTAAGCTATGATTAATTAATGATGAACATTTAATTTTCATCTATGACTGATTTCATCAAATTACTTTTGTTAAGCTTGGAGAGTAATTGTACATTCTTATTGCTCAAAGTAGAATCCAATCGTGTTATAAAAACACTAGAGAATTTCAGTAAGATATCTTTAATCATTTCTAAGATAGAATGGTTCAGAGCTTAATCTAACAACTGGACAATTTTGCTGTTACACCTTGTATGTGTGTGTGTGTATTAGATAGTTTTAAAAACATTATTTAAAAAAGTATTATAACTTCCTATTGTAAAGTAGTTATTGTTATAACACACACTCATACGTGGTATAATGTAATTTGTGTAAGTATTCTCTATACGTAATGCTTCAGCTATTGCCATAATGCTTGTATAGTTAGTATGAAGATTGACTCCAATACGAACTCTTTATAATATTAGATGAGTTCATAGAGTCACCATGGTTGTACTCTTTACTCCACAACATCCCCACTTTTGAGATTACTACTTTATTAAATAAATATATTTTTTATTTAGTATTAGTATCTCACCCTCCTCTTTCTGGAGAATTCACCAATTTACTTTACTTTGTAGTGTTTCCATCTTGGATCTACTTCTGTACATTTTCTTTTCCTTAAACTTGTCGGTTCCATGATTTGTCATACAACATTTTAATTGGTTCTTCAGATGATTTTAGTGCCTTTTATGTTGGAATTTTTTCCCTTTCATCATGTTGACCAATTTTCCAACTGTAGCTGCTATTATGCTGTTTTTCCATGTTTCCTTTCCATCCTTGTATACTCTAAAGAATACTTTATTGCTGACCTTGAAAGTATTGGTGTCACTTTTCTCAACCATTCATGATTTTTGACTTGGCAATAACTTGTTGAACACCGATTTTACCCTTCTGGCAAACATTAATTCTGCCGGTGATGTGTTGGGGTTAGATGTTAAACAGTACACTTTGCACTTGTAAATTTTGTAAAGCTATCAACTACCACTAGATAATATGCTCCATTCATAGGACTGGCAAAATCTATATGCAACCTTGACTACAGTGTGTCTGTCTTTGGCCAAGGTTCTATCTTTGTGATAGGTAGTTTTGCTGTTAGAACACAACCTCTACATGCTTTTACTGTTCTTTTACAATATCTTGGTTCATTCCAGTCCAATATACAAAACTTCTCATGAGATTTCATTCTTGAAATGCCAGAATGTCCAAAATAAAAATCCTTTAATATGTTTCTGTAATGCACAATTACAATTCTTTATTTGTACATTACAACACCATCACATATCAAATACGTCTTCTTCAAATCTTGATTCTGTACTTTTTAATTTCTTCTTTATTTTAGCAATAAAGACTTCCTTTTCAGCCTTTTCTTTAATTTCATCCAGTATAACTGGTAATTCCTCTACTATGTTGCATGGAATAATTTTAATATTCCATCTCGCTTTTTAGTGCTGCTATGACTGTGTCCTCCAATGGTTCTACATTTTTAGGAAATTAGCCTAGATAATCCATCCAGTTCCTAACATTTTTGTCAATAATTTGACCCAGGTATTTTATTTTTGGCAAGGACACTTCACATTTTTCTTCACTAAGCTTGAATCTGTATTCTCTTATTTTGCATAATTGTTTTGACATGCCCAACATGTGCTTCTTTTGACCGACTCTTGATCAAAATATCATCCAGATATGCCACTTCAAAATCGCATCCACCAGCATATCTATGGCTTGTTGAAAAATAGCTGGTGCCACCTTTATACCAATAAGAAGTTGATTAAACTTATATAAACCTCTGTGCGTATTTATGGTTGTTAATTCAGAATATATATTTTCCATTTGTATTTGTAAATATGTTTCAGAGAGATCCAGCTTTGAAAATATTTTTCTGCTGTTCAAGTTTTAAAGAAATTTCTTCTGGACTTGGTAATGGGTTAATTTTGTGTTTCGAGACAACTATTTAATCCAGTTAAGAAATCTGTGCAAACATGAATTTTGTCATTTTTTTTGTATGTACACTGCTGGTGCAGCCCATTTGGAATGGTTTATTTTCTGCAATACACCAATTCTTTCTACCCTGTCCAACTCTGCATTTACTTGTTCTAATGCTGTGATTGGTATGCTCCGTTTCAGTTTAAATACTGGCATCAAACTTTTTTTTTACTTGAAAATTCACCTTGAATTTTGAACACTGACTCAGTTCACTTTTTAATTTTTCACGTTTTTTAATTTGTCCACTTACATTTTTACCATAAGTGTTTATCAGCAAATCCAACAGTTCAAATAATTCCATCCAGTCTGTACCGAATAGATTTGTCGCATTTCTTAGAACATAAGCTTTTCTTTTTACCTGCTTATTTCAAAGATAAACATCACATGTCAATTCACCCCCTAAAAATAATTTGAAATTTTGTAAGTCCTTTTTAATAAACAGGTTTTCCAATTTCTTTCCATGTGGCGTCATTTACTATTGAAATGTCATTACCAGTATCTAGTAACATTTTTACTCTCACATTACTGAATTGCACTTTAACAAATTTTCTTTTGTTTCATGTGACTATTTTTTCAGTTACAATATTGTGTATTAATTTCTCCGTGAGGATTTTTTCTTGGTTTAGTTCTGCAATTTGATTTATCCTTTTTTTTACTACAATTATAACATTCTGCATTTTTCATGAACAGTCTTTCCTAAGATGTAATTTTCCACATATGAAACAAGGTTTTAAATTCCTTTTTGAGCATTTTTCCTTAGCTTTTACCAATGCACTTTCTTTATTCTGAAGTTTTTCAGCATCATGCTTCAGACTTAGCATTGTTTGGCAATCGTTCACTATTTCCTGTTATGTTCAATCTTTGCCAAAATTTTTGTTTGTACTTCAGTATCTTTTTCTGCTGTTCCTTGAACATATCTGGAGCCATTTCATTTAGTTTAAATTGTTCACATTCTCTGTTGACAGTACCCGCACACATAACAAAATCTTCATCCTCTTTTTTAGTTAAATTCATGCACCTCCAATGAGCATGGTACAGAGAGCACTTGTCACTAGAAGTTTTCATCAGAATGTTTACTGTGTCTTCAAACCCTATTTAACCTGGTTTTTTCATTAAAATATAATTGCAGTACTTTTCATACACTACTGGCATTATTTTTCTTAACAACCTGTTTTTTTTAATCTTTTTCCCAGTTACTGCATTCCTGACTAAATATTCATGTCTGCAAAAATACATAGCAAAATTTGGTCTGTCATCAAGATTGTATATGAATTCTGATACAGCAACCCCGACCTGATTCTAGACGAGTCAGGCCACCTCCTTGAAAGCATTGTGCTATGCACCGCGACATTGCAAAAAACAAAAAAACAAAAACAGTAATCATAATAAAGTATCAAAGCCAGACTTCAACCATTCTTATTGACATATGTCAGTCAGCATCAGCCAATGAAAACAGGGCTTTTCATGCTCCTCTACTATATAGCGGTGTCTTTTTACTTCATCCGGTTTAGATTTACTACTTCCGGAATCCATATCAAGGTGAGCTGGTATCTTTATTGCATTAAGTCCATGTTTTATATATTAAATACTAATCCCATAGCGATACTAAATCTTTAACTAAACCTAAAGGTATACCTAACTCAAAACTATCCTATACTATCACTTTCTAAAAAGAAATTCGCTATTCTAACTATCAGGTCAATAACACTTACCTTATACTCTTATTCAAACAAAAACACACAAACACACAAAAAAACCTGTATGTACATTCCTGCATCCACACATAAATGTAACTATGCACACACACATGTATTGACACATGTACATAACTTCTATCCCCTATTTACTTTAATTCACGAAACTATTCACTACAAATTAACTCATACTAATTTATCTAGATTTCTTTCCCCATTTTGTCATTTACCGACTAAAATAAAGTCGGTAAATGACAAAAGTGAAGGTATTAGAAAATAAATAATTATCAAATATATTTTCATTCTAATGTGCAAATATATAATTTTTCTACTGCAAGCCTATAATCTTTTCTGTTAAATACCAAAACTGTATAAGAATCAGAATTAATTGTAACAATGCATTATTTGTCTTTGTAAAAGATTAACAATTTTTTGAAATTTACATCTGAAATTATTTTATATTTATTTTTTCATTACAAAGTTGTAGAATTAACAACAATTATAGACTTTACTCAATATAAATGTAAAGGTTGAATCAAACATCCGATTTTTTCTTAACATCTTTAAAATTGAAGATAAAAGTAATAATTTGGCAAGATAACAAGGTTCTAAAACATATTGTAGTGAACATAAACTACTGGCTGTAGAAAAGATAGTAACTTGCAGTCTTTGATCATGGGACATATCTCATTGACCAACATTGCAAAACGACTTTTTTAGTCAACAGTGGAGCACAGATATCATTCATCCCAGATTCTCTAGAGGAAGAACTGAAAAGTCTGAAAAGTTTACACTAAATGCAGTGAATAATTCTATTATCTACACTTATGGGCATAAATATTTAGTTTTGTGCATTTTTGCCATAGCCAACATTAGGTACCAACTTTCTATACCATTATGGCCTACTGATAGATATAAAAAAATAGAACAATTAATTGACATATTAACTAATACAAAGTTTTTTGAGTATCTCCAAGTAGTGATGCTTCTAAGCTCAAAAAGTTGCAGCAGTTGAACAAGAATATTGTCAAACTTTCTCAGCATAACCGAGTCAAATTTCAATACATTTGGAAAGAAGCATACCATTATGCATCAATCTAAAACCTCCTTGCCTTTTTATGTCCTCAGTGACTTGCCCATGATAACCATTGGATTGCAAAACAGGAATCTCAACATTTAGCAAATCTTGGAATAATTCACCCTCCCAACAGCAGTTGATCCTCACCACTAAACATGATACTAAAGAAAAAAAAAACACTTTCAAGGAGACCATAGACTAAATTCTATCACAATTCCAGATCATTATCTGATTTATAACATTCACAACTTCACCACTCAATTGCACAGTGCTACCATATTTTCGAAACATCAATCTGATCCAGACCTATCAACGAATACCAGTAGAAGACATTAAAAAAACAGACATCAGAACATCTTTTAAGTTTTTTAAATTTTTACATTTACCATTTTCACTTCCAAGCATGGCACAGACATCCCAGAAATATATGAACTCAGTTTTCTGCTACATTGACCATGCCTTTATTGCTAGAACATAAACATAATCTACAAGTAGTTTCTGAAAGATTTTGAAAATACAATGACCTGGTGAACCCTATCAAATGTAAATTTATCTGATCTGAGGTTGACTTTATAGAACATAAAATTAATGCAAATAGCATTAGGCCTTTGCCTGAAAGAAACCAAATTCATTTCTGGTTACAAAAATCTTATGGTCAAATTCTTGGTATACTTAATTTTTACAAAAAGTTCATACCAAATTTGGCTGAAATATCTTTAGCATTGACAAATATACTCCAAAGAAAAAAGCTTGTCAGCATTCAATTTGGTAAAAAGTTGTCCAGTTTTGATAATCTCACTTTTCCAGATTTTGGAGCAGTACTGTCCTTAGCTGTAGATGTTTTGAGATTTACCATGAGTGCAGCATTGCAATAGTATTTGTCCATATCTTTTTTTCTCCAAGAAATTGTCAGAAACTGTTACCCACTTATATTATTTAAGGTTTCTTAGAATTAATTTTCCGTGTCCTCACTGACTATAAGCCTTTGATTGGGACAATACAATTGAAGTCTGATAACAAACTCTCACCATGAATTTAGGCACCTTGATTGTATCAGTCAATTAACTACAGATATTCAACAGATGAAAGGCAGTTCCATAAATTTGGTAGTCACCTTTTCCAGAAGTATATCAGCAATAGATATATCCTGTAATCAATTTTGAAGCTACTAAATCAACATAAAAGGATGATGAAGAGCTAAAAGCCTTTCTACATGATAATGTTTCTTCGCTACAAATGAAGGAAATAGATATTCCTTAAATAAAAAATGATGTAACATTTCCACTGGAAATTTATGACCTTTCATTCCCAGAACCTGCAGGTAGATATTTGATACTTTTGCATTTAGTATTCCAACCATGAATTAGAGCTACCTCTAGTCTTATTACCAAAAAGTTATGTCTGGTCTGCTATAAAAAAGGACAGAAGTGTTTGGACACATCATTGTTTAGTGTCAAAAAGCCAAAGTACTGAGACATACTAAGTCAGCTCCTACATGTTTTCCTGTACTGGGTACCAAATTCAATCATATACATATCAACATAACTGGTCACCTCTATCCTTGTCAAGGATACATCTATCTCCTCACTCACATTGACAGATTCACTTGCTGGCCAGAAATAATCCCCATTATTGACATGTTCTCAAACAATCACACAAATTTTTATTACAGGTTAGGTTAGTATTTGATGCCCTGACAACAATTAACTAACAAAATTTTTGTCATCTTTAACAAATCTGCCTGGTATAAATAGAATTTATACTACAGTTTACCACCCTGATGCTTATGGTATTATCAAACATTTCAATCACTCTCTGATAGAATCACTGAAAAAACCCTATCTCTTAGCACTAGAACATGCCTTTAATCATGCTATGACTGAGAACAGCTATAAAACCCAGTGTACTGTTCTTCAGCTGAACTTCTATATAGCACAACCTTATGGCTCTTACTTAGACTCAGCTTCTTTGATTAACATGTTGAGAGCAAAGATATTGCAAATAATTTCATCATCTTTGAGACAGACCTAATGACCAATTTGTATGCTAGATTCTCTCAACAATTACAGTTTTGTGATAGTGAAAGACAATGCTACTAAACATCATTTGCAACCAACCTACAGTGGTTCCTATAAGGTAATCAAACATTCTGGTAACTACTTTATCATAACCATTAACAATAAATAAGAAACCATCTCCATTGACTGTTTAAAACCAGCACGTATAGACACTGTCAATGAAGAATGTTCAGATGATAAAGAAACTTTAAGAAAAAGAAGTGGCCAATGGATCAAATAACCTAAAAATCTATATCCCTATATTTCATGAGAAGAAAAAGCTCCTCATTTCTTGTGATTGTTTTCCAACTATTTCACTGAGTAATGTAGTAAATAAGGCCCGATGACACAAACCATTGGCTGTAGGAAAGGTATGGTAGTAACAGCAGCATCAGAAGCCAACAATTTAGTTGCAGTCAATCAACGCCTATAGATGCAATCAATTCTTTCTTTTCCATTGACTACAGCATTTCCTTACAGCATGGCAATGTTAAGTAATTCCTTTTTTGTTTCCAATGTAGACATGTGGATTCTCTGGTCAATGGAAAGGTGTACCTTTCCACATACAAGCCTTTGTTACTTTATTCCTATGGCATGTTTTATAACATTTCAGCCTGCCTTGAATTTAACTTTTGTTCTGTATCAGTTTGTTGAAAACATATCTAGTGGCATTGATACCTCAATATAAAAATATCACTTCAATAACTACCAAAATATATTAAAAATAAGAATATACATTTTACATAATCTTTTTTCTTTTTTTTTTTTTTTAGAAATCTGTAATTATAAAAGCAGATATTTTGAAATTAAAAAGTAAAAAAACATATTGAGGATATTCCTCAAAATTTGATACACTTTAACAAAATCATCTAAATTATTTATAACAAAAGTAATAATTAACTATATTATATGCTTATATTTTAAATTTTCTAAGGTGGTTCTAGGTATGAGTGAATAATACAAGTATAGCCTTTTTATAATAAAGGACATTAAGGATAATTTATTTTTATACAAGTGCCAAAAATTATTAAGTGAGAAGGCATTAGAAGGAAAGACACTGGTGGAACAGAAGCAACACAATATTGAAACAAAGAAAGCTGTGCAGTGGAACAACACAAAAACAATAAAAAGTGACATATTTGCATGATGGTATGGTATTACAAGAGGAAGCAATTATTCAGCAACATAGAAAATTAAGTTTTAAAATTGTTAATATTTCATGATGAGTGAAATGAATGTAAGCAGTTTTGACATACAAAGCAAATACTCTACTGTACTAGAGTATTTATCACCAACTCAAGTTCTCAATGGGTCAGCATAAATTTGTATGTTGAAAATAAAAATTTAGCAAGTGTAAATTGATTATATCTATCGTATCTGATGCCACAAGATATATGTAATTCTGATTATTACCCAGCTTAATGAGTATTCAAATATTTTTATATATAAATCCTGATTATAAATTTTATCAAGATACACAGAAAGATAATTCAGAATAAGTGTACTTTTTATTAAAGCATATAATGTGTCATTATAGGTCTTTGTTTAAATAACCAAGGAAAATGTGAGGCAGGAGTGAGTCTCAAGCACAACTACAAACTCACCTAACACTTTAAATTAGAAGTATTAAATATATTTTAAAATACATTATTGAAAGCATACACCCGTTATTTATCTTGTTTTTATTAAGTTTTATAAAATATATTTTTCCATGAAGAAAATTAATCAAATTCTAAATCTTTTTCCTTTGGATAATTTTGTGATTTATAATTTTTTTTCTTTTTTGTGATTTATAATTTAAAGTAATCCAAAAAAGTAATGATATACTATTTAAGCAAAACAAAGCATATAATTTCCAATCTTTATTCAAAAGCAACGTATTTTAGGAGGGGAAAAAGTCAAAGCCTATTTTAATGTAGTTTTTAATTTCTTGGAGGGATGCAAACAAGTTTATCATAAAGCAAATATTTGTTTTTATAATTACTAATTTAAAGTTTATGGGTTATAATTGGTAATATATCTATATCCATACTATAATAAATTTTCAGTGATTTCCATTTTTAAAAGATTTTTTGATAGATATTTACCATGCCTTGGCATAGGATCCCAATAGTAGGGTATCCAATATAAACCAAACTTACTACTACACTAACAAAGGACTTGTGAGATGAACTTTCTATGTGCCCAGATATTTATTTTGGAGGGATGGATAAATGCAAAATAAACAAACATGTGTGATGCCTGAAATAGAGTTACTGCTTTTTACAAATATTTAAAAATGTTTTTTTCTTAATGAAACTAGATTATTGGCATAACATGATATATTCTACACAATTTAACAAATGAGGTAATTTTAAATTAACAAATTATACTAATTTTGAACATACATCTTATCTTCATATTTAAGTGACAAGCTTTGCAAGAGATTAGGTTAAAAAAAAGGTAAAGCAATACATCACTCCTACAAAGAAAAATGCTAATAATGTCTACGGTTCAGAATTGGGTACAAGAAAAATAACAATTCTAAGCTTAATGAGCATATCATTACTAAGTTACCTCTACCAATAAAATTATCATCTACTGAAAATAAAATAATTATCAGCCATTAGCTAAATGAAAATACAGAGAAAGAAATGTATCAATACAGAATTTTTTATCTATATAAATAATTCTAGCATCCAATTGTCAGAATACTACCATTTATAATAATATTTTCATTGTTCTTGAACCATTTATTAAAACTATAAGCTCATATTGCAAACTTTTAAAGTTAATATTAACAATTAACTAATAATAATCATTTTATTGAATTAATAACAAAATTCATACTAATCATAAAACATTATAAATATTCTTTTCAACAACCCAAATTGTTAAAATTCATTTTAATTTCATTTTTTGTCTCCAGAATTATATTTGAAATATCTCTATGGAAACATCTTCCTCCTGGGAAGAAAACAAGACCAGAAATCATGTTTATTCCAGCCTATATAGTTGTGGCAAGGAATACAAGATAGAAATCAACTGTTTCCTAAAAGTAAAGGTGGAGAAACAGTAAAGTAATTAAAATCAGGTATGGCTGATCATATATGGAAGTAAAAAGGTGTTTATTAATCCTCTGTTGAATGAAATTAAGATAATAGAGAACATCACTGATTAAAAGTATTAATGCACATGGTAGTCACTGACAACTTCTTCAGCAGACCCAGTATAGAGATGAATACTGGGGACACTAGTAAATTGATGCACTAGTTAAAACATAATTGGTTCCCTGGCAAGCAATTAGGAGTTCAATCTCTGGGTTTGATAGTGTTAAAACGTCACATAGTGGAAGAAGCAGACAAATGCTACAAAGGTGAATAAGACAGGTGAGTATTAACTGATATGAAATATCCTTTAATCATGGAAAATGGAATGAAAACAATCTACACCTGGTACAAAATACAAAGACTGTTATTGAGTATGACAACAGACCCCTGAAGAATGCCTGTGGGTACAACTGTATATACAACTAATATTTTTATTATTACAAATGTCATTTTTAGTGAATAACCCTATTTGAGTAGAATATTAAGTTTTCTTGAGTGTACAGGCCAATAGGCAAAATAAACACTGTGTAAAAAAAAAAAACAAGAGTGTCTACTCAAATATAGTTATCAACTAAAAATAACATTTGTAGTAATACAACTAATGTTTTTTTTTTTTTTTACTAAGTTTTTAGCATCTGATGAATTGAAATATTTTCTTCAGTTGTACATAGCCAAAAGAAAATACAGCCACTTAATGACAAGGTTCTGTTTCAACTATTTAGTCAGTAAGTGAAAAGTTGTAACTGACTTCTATTTCAGATATACTACATGTAAATAACTAATTAAAAAGAAAAAAAAACTTACACCAACTAACTCATACTCAAAGCTATACCCAAAACAACACCAATTCATTCACAACCATTATCTGGCCTTTTAAATAACCACATAGTGGTTGAAGGGTTGTTCTGCAGAAACAAATCAAAACCAATTAGATAGTATTAATATCACTTCTGCAACATTTATAACATTTCTAATTTATTTCTAAATGTTCATACACTACAGTAATGTACTGAACAATAAATTAAATAAAAAAAAAAGTCAGCTTTATATTCTATGCATTACTTTGGGTTGTATACTGTAAATCAGGGGTCTCAAAATATGCAGTCTATGAACTATCTTTCTGCAGCCTAGAGGAACCATTTTATGACCAATATTTTCCTAAAATTTTAATAAGTTTAATAAATTTGTCCATCTCATTCTATACATTTGCAGTAGCAGCACTGAGCTTTGACCTACCACCAGGTACAGTCAATTTTAAGATTAGCAAGGTTTATTCTAGTTCCTCTTCAATGAAAGGAAGAAAACTCAATCTACCCAACACCACTTTACAAGAGAGTACAAATTTACTTTGCAACTTAGTTTCTATTTTTTTTAATTTTATGAAAAATCAATTTGACTCATATTAAGGAAATAAGCATTGAATTTTTATATAAATTTAAAAAAACAAGAAAAAAATAACATTCTGGATAAGAATATTACTGAAATGATCAAGACTTGTTTCAGGGAATTATTGGAGGTGGACAGGCAATTGAGGAGTGATAAAACTAACTCAGATATGGCTACTCATATTGGTGTGGGGCTGTAGCCAAGATGGCAGATAGACTACGAATACAACAGAAAATAATTTTTTCATAGTGGGAAAAGGAATAGATTTGATAACATATTTGGTGGAGTGGGTACAGATAACAGATAACCACCATGTATAACAGAAAATGAGGATTTTTTTCATAATGTGAGGCAGAATAGATTTGATCTCATATTGGGGTGGATGGAGTACATGCAGTGAAAGACAACTAACACAAACACAAAACTTTGTTAAAAAGATCTTTGAGTGAATATAGTTAAATAAACTGAAATTTTAAGGAAGAAAGACTTGTTTTTGGTTAACTACATAATTGAAACAAAAAAAATGTTAATAATGTCAAAGAAAAAGAAAATTGTTCAGGAGAACCAAATTTCAGGAAAAGTGGAAATATTTGTATTTTATGAGAGAGATGAATAAGGTTGCCAACTGTTCCATAAAATGCTGGATTGTCCCATATTTTGGGAATTGATGATTCTTTTTAAAACTTATGCATAAATTTTGCTCATAAGTTCAAGGAGAAAGGGGAGCATTAAACAGGTAAGTGACTAAGTGAGGAGTGGCTGTATCTTAGTAGCATGTTTGAAAAATTTTAATTTATAACATAATAAAACAAATTTGAATTTATATTGTAATGTCATTCAGCACATAAAAATATAATAGTTTTTAGAAATTATGCAATATAAAGTTAGTAGAAGCATGTAACAGAAAATGTGAAAAGTATTTGTGGTTAAGTATTATCATAATACTATTTCAAATATTAAGAACTGAATTTTTCATTAGCTATATCCTGACTTTCATGAAAGTAAAAAATGTAAAAAATTTCTTGATGTAGTAAAAAATACATAACTAGAAATTCTTGATTTTGCTTTTTTCACATTATAAATATGAAGTCAAATACATTTGTAAATGGCTTAAAGTTAAGAAAAATTTTGAGTTATATTTTTTTAGAAATTATAAGAGATGTTGAAAAGTTCTCAGCTATCCCAATTTTCAAAATCAGTATTTCCATAACTAAATATCAGATTTGGAACGTAGGTCAGGCCAAGAACTTTTCACATCACCTATAATAATAGTAATCTTTAATGTCTTCTCAACTTATAATATTACCATTTACAAAGGTAATTAATTAAACTTACAACATCTCAAACTAGAAATCTAATAGCTTTAGAAGATTGCAAAGGGTTCAAATAAACAGCATGAATTTAAGCATAACACATTTTGGAATTTAAATTAATCACAGGATACAAAATAAAATTGTTTACTCTGTATTCTTCTATAGCAATGCAATAATCATTGCTCTATAAAATATCTAAGCTTCAGATTTCTTTAAATTGTTTTGTTCAAGATATAAGCATCGCTAAGAAAATTAGTGAATCTCATGTTTTATTAAAGTTATATGAAAAAAATCAGCAAGAGTAGATATTTTATTTGCTATAAGTGCTGGAATGTAATTAATCATATTAATACTAACCTTGGTTTGATTGACTTGTGACTCATTACATGGTGGTGGCGTTACATGTACCTGTGGAGTTATGTGATGTTTGTGGATGGACTGGGGCTGATGGGGATGTTGTAGTGGCTGTTGTGTATGTGATGGTTGGGCTGATGATTGCTGCATCTGTCCTGGGTGATGGTGGGGGTGATGAGTGCAATGGTGCAAAGGAGGGGAGTAAGTTTTTAAATGGCGGTGAGTCTGTTGATGGGATGCTGCCACCTGGTGCTGTCCTCCTCCATGAGGGTGCTGCCTCTGAGGTACTTGGGAAAACATGCACTGGCGCACACGAGAAGACGTCTGGGCTGGTGCAGACCCAGATACAGCAGGCATACCACTGTTGGGATCTACACAGGACACCTAAGACACAGGGAACAACAAAAGATCTGCAAACTGGAACACAGATAACAGCAAACAAAAAAAAAATGCAAAAACAAGCATAATACAAAATCATATTCCAGATCACTGTGCTATTCACTGGATTTAGAACTACAAATTCTGGGAAGATTAAAGTAAAATAAAAAAAAAAGATTCTTTTTAATATTAAAAACATGAAAAACCAAAATGCCTAGAAACTTAAGGGAATGGTGTAATAAAAATATTTACTGTATCAAAACTTCATATGATCTATAAAATTATGACAGCCAGTAATTTTTATGCTGATAAAAACAATATAAACACAGGTTTATTTGGAAGAAGGCAATTAATGGTTCTGAGCAAATCAAATAGGTAGTTTTATTTTAAAAGATATGATAAAACAACTTTCCTTAGGCACCTTAAAAAATGGATTTTATTCCATAACCATAACTGGGCTAACATGAATACTTGTCAAGTAGATACATTTTATACATTTTAATTAAGAGAAAGGTAATTATTATTATATAAGCAATCCATTTTCAATTATATATTTCTAAAGCCCAATGTTTATTCTATTAGGAATAAGTAATATTTCTAATTAAAATGAAGAAAATTTATAGGAACATCAACAATGTTAAACATACTGCATTAAGAATCATTTTCTTTTGCATCACTACAATTTTACTGTCACTTTTTGAGTCTGTGGACATGAAAGAGGGATGTATCCTTCCCCCTGCCAATATTCTGGGATTGTATCATAATTATACTCCACATTGTTTTCAATGATAATGACTATATAGTAAGTGAGTAAATATTTAGTAAAAACTTCATTACTACTACTTACAAATTTGTAAATAAGTAAAAAGGAATATATATTTTATACTTACAAACTGATTATTAATCCTCCAAAACCTTTATTTTGGTTTAGTATAAAATAAAATACATAATTTTTTTTAAATGATTATAGAGTAAGTGTTTTCAGGTCAACCTCTCAACAAAAATTAACTATAAATTCTTGTTTGTTATTCAAATATTAACAAGTTTTTTCACTGTTACTTACATCCTTTGTGCCTTAAAACATTAAAAAAAATCCAAGTTCATATATTTTAAAAAGATAAAAAGTTAATCATAGTTTTAATGAAATATAAATATTGATTGTAAATTACCTATATTAATTTCTATATTAATTTCTTCTTATGTGTTATTTTTGCTTTATGCAGAACAGTGAATTGGAACATGATAAAAATGAAAGGAAAATATTTACAAAAACAATCACACCATAAACATGCAAGTGAGTAATTACTTCGTATAAACAAAAGAAGCAACAAATCTATTAAAAAAATAATAAATAAAAAAAATGAAGTTTAAAATCAATAAATTCCATATTTGTTTAATCAAGATAATTTTTAATAAACTTTTTCTGTGTTCTAAAATTTTCAGACTTACAGAAGTATTATATCTTAAATTATTAAATATGATAGTTGTAAATTTTCAAATTTACACTTGAGAAAAGATAAACCTATTATTAATGTGTTCAAATATGATTAAATTTAGTAATCTCGTAAAATGTAGAAGTAGCTACAACTGAAATATAAACTTGGCAAAAAAATTGGAATAAAAGTTGAAAAAATGCTGTTCCTAATATTAAAATTTTGATGTTATATTGTTAACTTGTTATTTTAAAGTTATTAACAAATTGAACAAAATAATCATCAGTGAAATTTGTTTTGAATGGAAAAAAGAACTCCATAAAAAAAGTATATTTGTATTTAAAGACAAAAATAAGCTGGTAATTTTCTTTCTTTTAGTACTTAAACAAAAATCGGAATCCATACAATAAACAGAAATTTTCTTTCAGAACTGTCAATATTTTTATTTGCTCAAAACAACTTTATATCATATCAGCTTTCTTATTCAGGATATTTCTTTAAGTAGTCTGTTTAAAATGAATTGTGCATGTAATGCAAACATACTAAATTAATATTTGAATCCTTATAATGTACAAAATATGTGAACACTATTTGTGAAGGATTAATAAGAACTGTAAGGTTGATTTTAGTAAGGAAAGTCAAGTCAAAATTATTTAATGTATAAAAATGCATTAAAAGTAATAAGAATGAAATTGCCAAATCTTTTCAAAAGAATATTCTTCCAAATTAAGTGAATGAAAATTTGTACTTAATCTGTAGTAATTATCAATATTGCATTCACTGATATTGAATATATAATCTATATAATATCAAGCATTAATTTTGATAGTGATAACATGTTTGTGATTAAAATGTCATTAAATATTAATATTTTATGCTTAATTTTTACAGAGAGAAAAAAAATAAAAATTTAAAAAGTAATTTCTAAAACTATAATAAAATGAATGTAACATGTTTTCTTTTATTTGCCACAATTTTTTTAGTAATAAATTTATAGCACACCAATTGACAGGTACAAACCAAATGAAAATACAACACCAAAAAATGCAGCAAAAAAGTAAGTAGAAAAAATAGAAAATGAAAAATGCTTTGCTTTGCTCACATATTGAAACAACAACGTATAGGAAAAAGGAAGAAGTCTTACAGGAGGAGAAAGTGGCAATCTCATTTGATTGACATTAGTTAATACCAATGGACTTGGACTTGACTGTAGATTTCGCCGAGCAGATACAGAGGGCTGAGGTGGTGAGGCTGGAGTTGGAGACATAAGATTGGGTGATAGATTCACATTGCTACCAGCTGAGCCAGATGAAGTAAAGTTCTGTTCCTCATCATCTAGAGGGGTAGAAAGAGGCGAGGGGAACTGAAGTACTGATAAGTCCGGAAGGGAGCCAGCATGATTTGAGATAGGGATGTGAATTCCTGACTCTTGTTCTTGTGAAGGATAAATGCTGAAAATAGATAAAAGTGTAATGTAAATATACAAAAAAATTATAAATTAATGAAAAGACATCTGAGATAAGTAAATTTGTGCATCAAAGAATTTGGTATGTTTAAAAAATTTTTTTTAATAATATTGGATTTTTGTACCTACGTATTATATGTAAAATTAATAAAAAGCAACGAGATAACAACTAATCAAAAAATAATATCAATAAAAATATTTAATTACAGAATTCAAATAAAATCAGTAAATAAATCAAACAACGGTGATTTGTATGTTTTCACTGATACACGTATCTATCTCAGATTTTTCGCATAAATTTTTGTCTTTTTTCAGATCTTTTGCTAATCAGCTTTTAAGAAATAAACAAGGAAAAAAAATGAAATTGAAAAAAAATGAAATTAAAAAAAACTATCAAGAAAATTTATTGTAAATAAAAAATGTAAGAGATGGCTAGTAGACTGTTTATATAAATCTTGAAATTAAATGTTATGAAAATGGTAATGTTGTAATTAACAAATACATACACATATATTAGATAAAGATTGTCCTTATACAGCCAATGAAAGATATTCAAAAAGACATAATAATAACAGTAATGGTGATGATATTATTTATTGTATATTATTAGAC
Source organism: Acanthosepion esculentum (assembly GCA_964036315.1). Classification (NCBI taxonomy): domain Eukaryota; kingdom Metazoa; phylum Mollusca; class Cephalopoda; order Sepiida; family Sepiidae; genus Acanthosepion; species Acanthosepion esculentum. The sequence goes on from CAXIWW010000243.1 coordinate 79,051, forward strand.
AAAATAGAAGCATGCTTCAATTTTGGCTAATGGCCTAATAATATACAATAAATATCATTATTGTCATCATCATTATGACTTTTTGAATTTCTTTTGTTAGCCAACTATATATATTAGTGAATACAAAAAAAAAACTGAATACAAAGCAGAAAATTTTTGTGTGATGAGTTCCATATTTTCGGACTTCATTGGTTCAAAGTTATATTTACATTGATGTGACTACACATGAGGTGGGGATGTTGAGAATTTACATTTTTTTTAAAAATATGTTTTTGGTATATAATCTAGACTACACAAACATTATCATCTACTTAAAACCCACAATACAAGTATTCCTATGCATCCCATTATATCATGTATTAGTAGCATTGATAAAAACCATAACAAAAACTTTAACCCCTCTCCTTGGAACAATCAGTCCACCACAAATTAAAAATTCAGGCAACCTGAAATAAATAAATATGACTAACAAACTAATGGCTAACTTAGATATTAAATCACTTTACATCAACATTGCTGTTAACAAATGCTTAAATGTTTTAAAAAAAGCATCTAATCCAATAAAAAATAAACCTCTCCCTACCAATAGCTAAAATATTCAAAATCTGCTGCCTCATCACCAATCAATTCTATTTCACATTTAACAATAAGTTTTATAAACAAAGATTTGGATTACCAATGGGGTTACTCTAAGTGGGTTTTTGGCAAGTATCTCCTTAAAATTTCTGTTTCACACCACTGTGTATATTGAAATCTTCTGAATAAGAATCACCAAACAGTACAAAATGAAATGGCTGGACAATCTTTGAGTCTTGGAGAACAACCATTTCTATTGAATATCTTGGACAAGCCATCCCTTCTCATAAGGTTGAATGCTTTTGTGAGGTTGATGAAAGAAATATACAGTGGTTTTGAAAAATGTAAGTAAATAAAAAAAAGGGGTATTAGGA